>VOPJ01013049.1:0-14601 GCA_014673585.1 Semibalanus balanoides | reverse complement strand
TTGTTGTCGAAACTTGTCGAAACTCGAAACATCTCGTGTTGCTGCCGGCCCATAAAAGACGTCTCAAAAGGAATTATTTGGCATTGGAAGGTAATTTTCAGCGTTTTAAAGATGTGATATGGGTTGTTTCATTCATGTTCAGTGTTTAAATTGATGAAATCTTCATTTTTTTACAATATATTGAGCGTCGAGCGGGGGTAAAAAAACTTCGCAATGACCAGACTGAGACCCCTATTCATCAAATAAGTGTCCACCCACAATTTATTGCTAAAATATATGTATTAAAAAACACTATGCTTGTATTTCTTGATGTTCTAAAAATATGAATGCACAATACTGGCATGCAATACTGATACGCAACCCAAGTCGTGAGAGGTTTTAAAGCTAGTTTAAAGCTAACGCTGCTTCGTTATTCGTGTGAGAGTGATTCCCATGGCCATGCTTCATGATTTCCGGTAACTTTCCTGGAAACATTAAATAGAGACCTTTTTGCTTTTTTGTATTTAATTGAGTTATATTACATAAAAATGCATGACAAAAACAACTATAGTATGCAAAAGTCAACAGTGATCCGTGATATGACGTCATTTGAAGATGCAGTAACGGCTGAAAACTAAAACGCTATGTGAGGAAATGTTTTGTCACAAGTGTGCCAGGAACGTAACATGTTTTCTTCTTAGCTTTAATTTACTTATTTCTTGCAATAAGTGTACATTTTTATTTTTAAAAAATAAAGCAAATATAGTTTTTTCACATGTTGTATCTCACATAGCTAAGTTCTCAGCCGTTTTCCAATAAATTGAGAAAACAACTTACGGCCTATGGCCTTAAATATTACGTCGTCAGTTGATTACGCCTGTGATGTAACACTTGGGTTGCATATGAATATCAGTTGAGCAAACTGCAGGGAGCCAATCTAAATATTGATTTATCAATATTTAGATTGTGACAATCAAAATGAGCAGAGCAATGCCCTTAAAAGGTGTGCTAATCAAAATTTATATTTACTTTTTACTTTCTGATATGTACACCTTCAAACACTTCATCACAGTTGAAGAAGTGCCCATCACTGCAAATTTTCTTCCCCCAGCAAAAGGGCAAGTACATTTTTATCTGCACAGAGTATTTCAGAGTAAACAAGCGTGCATTTTGTCAGATATGGCTTGAAATGAAAAGACCTGACCATTGAAGTCGTTTTGTATATCAGTTGGGCAAACTGCAGGGAGGTAATCTAAATATTGATCAATCAATATTTATATTATTTATGACCATATTTGGGCATGCTTGCAGCCCCTCACTGAATGTACTGTATGTCAGTTCTGGAGGAACTAAAGCACTCCACAGTTTCAGAAATGACAATACATCTCAAGCTGCCCCTCATCCAATGAAACAACTCTAGGAATTTTGTTAATGGTTGTTAACAATGGGAACGCTACAATCAAAATTAAGATTTTAAGCACTACCCTGGTGGTGCACCAGCTGTGGACCAATCTAATTTTAGATTATCTCATCAGCTGTTTTATCAAAATTTTGGATTACAAGGAAAAATGATTGAAATTTAAATATATATTTTCTCAGAAAATATTGTTTGGGCTTAAAAAACGAAGCACATTCAAAAATCTCTTATTTGTGGAAAATGGAACAGCAAAATAAATAAAAAATTTTCCTGTTAATATTAAAAAAGGCATATACAAAACGACTTCAATGGTCAGGTCTTTTCATTTCAAGCCATGTCTGACAAAATGTATGCTTGTTTACTCTGAAATACTCTGTGCAGATAAAAATGTACCTGCTCTTTCGCTGGGGGAAGAAAATTTGCCGTGATGGACACTTTTTCAACCGTGATGAAGTGTGTGAATGTATACAGTCTAGGGTAAATGTTCTGTCCGTGGAAAAGTTCTGTCCTCTGTTTCTGCTTCTGTCTGTCGGTGCTACACGCAGTGGAATCCAATGCAATTACTATAGCCCTCTCTCCCGGTATCAGGGGCGAGGGCAAAAATAGTTTCAATAGATTTCACTGCATGTAGCACCGACAAACAGCACCAATAGACAAAGTTGACATTGAACTAAACAGGTGCGCTTAACCAAAGGTTTTTATTAATACTTTCTACGCTAGCTTCCGTCAGACGAAAACAAACATCGCCTAAGGGAAATGGAGGATTTATTCGAATAGAGCACTGAAAGGACTGCTCCTAGCCGTTTTCACGAAGGATTTATTCACCGGGAACATCGTCATCGGTTGAGGTGATGAAGTGGACAGAACATCTACCCTAGACTGTACATGTCAGAAAGTTAATATCAATTTTGATTATCACTCATTTTAAGGGCATTGCTCCTCCCATTTTGATGACACAATATAAATATTGATTAATCAATATTTAGATTGGCTCCCTGCATTTTGCCCAACTGATATGCCTTTTTAATATTAACATTTTTTTTTGCTGTTCATTAAAAATGTGCTTATTTTAAGCCCAAACAATATTTTCTAGAAAATATATATTTTTTGAATCATTTTCTTGTAATCCAAATTTTGATTAAACAGCTGATGAGGTAATCTGAAATTAGATTGGTCCACAGCTGGTGCACCACCAGGGTAGTGCTTATAATCTAAATTTTGATTGCAAGGTTCCCATGATAAACAACCATAAACAAAATTCCCAGAGTTGTTTCAATGGATGAGGGGTAGCTTGAGATGTATTCTGTCATTTCTGAAACAGCAGTGTCCCAAAATGTGTCGATTTGGGTTTGTTTAGGAATGACACCCCAACTGTGAATAAATTTTCCACTCTCATTCTCCATTTTATAAATTAATTTTCACTCCCAATTAGAAATCGTAGCATTGATTCCTATTTATCATATAATATTTAACTAAAAATACATGATTTCAATGAAAACCACTGGCTTTTCATATTCAAAACAGTAATCAATATCGTACCATTTTCTACATCATTTTTCACTCTCATGGTCTATTAGGGCTCGAATTTTCCACTCTGACACCCAAGCCAAAATGGAATCTTGGGACACTGGACTGCTGAAACTGTGGAGTGCTTTAGTTCCTCCAGAACTGACATACAGCACCTTTAGTGAGGGGCTGCAACTTGCAAGCATGTCCAAATATGGTCAAAAATAATATAAATATTGATTGGTCAATATTTAGATTACCTCCCTGCAGTTTGCCCAACTGATTCCAGTAAGGTGCAGATCCAGAATTCTTCCCTGGAGGGAAGGGGTAATTGTAATGGCCTATTGGCACATTGTTTATAGCAGGTTAAATATGGGTTCATATCAGATTATTCATATTCATTCATGTTTTTGTTAAACTGTGTAACAATTTAGGATGTTTTTGTAATGAACTTATGTCGCCGAAATAGTATATATCTTGTGTTTGCCCAGTGAATAAGCAATAAACGCGAAAACGTCGGGTATTTATTACGTTATTTTAGTTTAATAATAAGTTTCAAAACGTGAATTATTAGATTAATATAATGGCCTTCCTTTCACTTCGATTAACATTTGTCACATAAATATTCTTAACATGTATTAATGGTTGCGCTTCGTCACTGATTGTGGCGCATCAGTCTGTTACCATTTTCAAGTCATTTTTCCTATTAATAAGTTTAGGTTCTCTAATTGTATGTGGTTTTCTGGTGACAATAGAAACTTAGTCAAAATTATCCTTTACTTTGATCTGCCGTAGCTAAAAGAAGCGATATATTGCTGTGATCGCCACCCGTTAAATCGCCAACAGGATTTATCGCCATATATCGTTAAACGTGTATTGAAATGTAATTACTCCGATAATAAAGACCTTCGAAAAGTAACAGTCAGTTGACGAGGGCCGCAGCCAGCCCCAACCCCCTTTACCTTCGAGCTAGGGGTTGGGGCACGGTATGCCCAGGGCTACTCCGGCAAAGGCAATATCTCCCTGAAAAATTGTGTGGAAAGATATTACCAAGGACTTAAGCCACTATATTTTGCAGTGTTCCTACCATAAAAAAATCGCAGGCAGGGACGTCGCGGGAAATATTTTTCGTGTGCAAGTCGGCCCAATCGGGGAGACACGTGCTCCCTCTGCCCCCTGGTTGGTATCTCGCAAAAATTGTCAGATAAGCTGTTGCTTTTTCGGGGTCTTTACTTATCGGAGTATTACATTTCAATACACCCATATCGTTATCTGTTCAACCCCAGATATATCGTCATTTATCCCCGATTATCCACCGATATATCACCACCCGTCTGGATCGTCAATTCCGGCTACCGCCTTGATCTGAGAGTTCGTTGGGGGCCAATTTTCATTTTTAACCCTTGGCCGACTCACTCTCTGCTGAACGTCTCAGGAGAGCAAAGCTGACATCATATATCTGTATTCTGTAATGACGCTTTTGCTTAAAAACGGATGGAACATCCTTGACCTTACCCATCCCCAAAAAAAAACGAATGTTTTATTTACTCTGTGGCGCCTTGTAATTAATTCATGAATTGTATCATTTACCTCCAAAAAGCAATTCCACATTGTTAACCTTAGAAAAATAGCTCTATCAAACGTTACAACGAAAGAACATATTCCTATCGACAGGTGTGCGCTGTATTTAGCAGTGCTTCCATGCTTACGAAGTCAAATGCTCGTGCCCACTGAACAGATGGAAAAGGTGGCAAAGCCAGCTCCAAATCCAAAGCATTTTGAAAATTGTTTTTTGAAACTGCAATCTTTAGTTCTTACAAACACAAGCAAATTTCCGTATTACCAAATGTTCAATTCGATATAATTCAGAGGTTAAAAAGACATTGGTAAAAGACGGGGGAGGGCCGATACCTAGCTCCAAAGTTAATGGGACGTCGCCCCCCCACCCCCCCACCCCCCAGGTCGAAAGTTGAGGGAGCGAGTTGCCCTCATTGCCCCCACGGTTTCCACGACCCTGCTGTTTTTTGTAAAAATTAACCATGCATCGGGCAGCCGCAAACTGATCACAAATACCAGCTACAAAAGTACCGTATCGGTTCGCCAGTCACCACTTCTGCATATTGTCACTGACCTCATTTCGTCAACCCTCGGCAGTTGTACCGCACATCAGTAGCACACGCACCTAAAATTCCCACATTAGTAGCACATGGAGTCACCACTCACCCTACACGACATTGACAACAGGAGCCCACCACAGGGGGGACGGGGGGACCCCCAAACTTTTTGACTTTTAACTTGACGCTTATTGGCGTTGGATGGAAATAATTGACTTAATAATACATCTGCCCCTCCGCTCTTTGGAACGAGGCGGAGCCGATAGCCCCCTGAGACGAGCCGATTGACAGGAAAATTACCTATCATGTAGGTATCAGCATCATTATGTTGAAGGGGGCCCGCTAAAAAACAAGTGACCGAAATCCGCGAACTTTTCCAAAAAACGGGTGAGGGCCCGTTCGCAAGGGGGCCCGCTCTTAGGGCTCTGACCCTCCCGAAATGGAATCCTGCGTGCGCTACTGAGTCTCTCCAGACGTAAAATTGATCGTATTCAATGATCAAACCAATAGCTTCCTACCGTAATACAAATATATTTGACATTTCAAAAGAGTAGGCACACTCCCTTTAAAGGGAATAGTTCACCTTTAACATAGGGTTTTTGAGTGAGATAGCAAGTTTTGTGGCGCATGCTCGAAAATTGACTTGTGACGCTTTCACATTTTCCAAGAAACCTCTTAATTATTTAATTTTCAGTCCTAAAAGTCGGGACCGGGTATACCCGGTAACTCAAAATCGCTGATTGGCTGATTTTGGCTGAGTTGACGTATGATTATGACGCACAGATGACGTAAGACTTGGGGAAAGTGGTTAAGTGCTGGACAAAACCATTACTGTTTCAGTACCTCATTCCTTTTTATTGCAAGAATGATCTTTTGTCAGGTAATGCTATGCATAGTTGATTTTGATGTTTAAATATTCTATAAAACATTTTCTAAACAACGTTCTGCTAGGCGTATGCGTAGCGTTACAGCGCTGGTGGCCTGAAACGTTCCCAGGCTCGCGTTACAAATTGTTGATCTTCCCCTCCCCACTCACCGAACCCCACCTCGTAAACAGTACGCGCGTGCCGCTGTTGATGGCCGCCCGCGGCGGCTCGTCGCCCGCTGAGTGAATAAGAGCCGGAACCGGCGAGCCGGGACCGGTTACGCTAGTGGACGTGTAGACCGCTGCATGACCTTGCTGACACATAATCCAGACGGACGCCCCAGAGCACGGGACAGTGAGCGACGCATGGCGGTTCTGGACACTTGCACTTTCATAGGTGAAATCTAATAGTGACGAATTACCCTTACTTAAAGCAAGTACTGTGATGCGTTTTCAAAGCGTTTGTATTTTTCCGGCATCTTCAACAAGTACCTACTTGGGCAATTACCACCAATGTATACGGGACACGATCCCCTTCACTAAATCGATGACGTTGGGTGCTTCCTCAGCCAGCTGATTTTCGCATTACTTTGGAGGAAAAAAATATGAATTATCACCAAAATAATTGACATTTTAATTTGCATTTTTCGCGAAAATATAGGTTTTCTTTTTGACTTACTAGTTAATATGATTACTTATTTCTTGCTTCTCTTCATCATTCTGAGCTTTTTCTCGTTTTTTTTTCCAAGGTGAACTATTCCCTTTAAGGGCAATGCTTTCTAGTAGCGAAAGCTCTCTTGGCCGGAACGGATATCGATAATTTTGTGCTGCCAACATGATCTGGCGAAATTTTGAATATCTCAGTGCCTCATGGCAACGTAGAGTGAAATCTGAGAAATGAAGTATATGGCTGAAATTCAGAAAAATTATTGTCTATAGACCACTGTTCAACAAATTCCACTGACCAATGTGAGAAGGCACAATTCCCTTTAAAAGGGAACTTATTAGCACTTAACATTAGTTTTTAACTGAGAGATAGCCAGATTGTCGGGTGTGCTGAGGAAACCCTCCAAATCCGAAATTTTTTCCCTCCAAAGCGCACCTAGTTGCTGAAGTTTTTCAACGCAAAAATCCGTTGGTCATATGTGCGTTCATATTCAACGTCACAAATCCCGTTGATGTTTCGCCATACGTCATCAGTAGGTTACCTCCACTGTGATTGCCACCGCACTTCGCTTTTTTGAACCGTCCGCCCAGTATTTCAGTTACCTTGCGTTCCGCCCCGACCGTCCACCGACGGCGGTCAGGCGCTCGGCCACACTAGTGGGTTCACGTTATGGCGTGCCCCCACGTCCCCTACCCCGGCGCTGAGAAGCGAGCGCCGGTCGACCCAGCCAGTCGCGTTTCACGTACGGTGCACCCATCGTGCGGTGCCGGCCATCGAGCAGCTGTCACTGGGCGGGCGCAAAAGTTTGCCGTTACGATGCCTCACTTGTGACGAAAAAAACTCGCTTTAGGTGACGCAAGATTGGACTGTGACTCACATGTAAAACATATAAACTATTTTTTCAAATTTACAAACAAAATTCTGACTTTTTTTCGCAAAATGAATGCCAGGACCTGTTAATCAGGGCATTCTTCTCCATCATTCTACATACTTTTCCCAAGGTGCTATATTCCCTTTAAAGTATCGACTAGTGATGAACCAAACGTTGCTTTTTCCGCTTTTTGGGACCCATAATCATTGCAGGAGAAACCGAAAAAAATGCACGGGTTTGACGTAGAGTTCGACATGGCTGCATTTTTCCTTAGCCTAGCCGCCCCACTCAGCCATGGCATCCCACAGCCACAGCGACACCACAGCCACTTCCAAATGTCAATGGGGGTGCCGTTGGCCAGCCGTTGAGGTTTTTTTGTAAATTCATAGTATGTGTTATTTAGTCTTCTGTATATGCCAACATGCCAAGGCTTCTTTTAACAAATGATTGCGTTTGCCGAGATTTGATGAGACAAAATTCACAGGAGGCATTTTTTTTCAGGCATTTCATAGGCGTATTGCAGCCCACAGCCGTTGCCACAGCCATGATCTAGAGATTTTCCAGTCCGCCCCGACCCATTAGCCGTGGGGCTCGGCCAGCCATGGGGATAGCCGCCCCATGTAGACCTCTAGTTTGGCGTGTTTTATTTCTACGGTTCTGACCATGGCAGCTCGCCGAGCAATTACAATCACTTATTTGCGTGGAACGCAAATGCGTGACGTCGTGGAACGCAAACGAAGTTTGAACGTGATTTAGATATACTTGGTTACATTTGCAAGCTTAATGACTAAAATATGCATTATAATTAAGCCTCGTGTACCGCATTACATTGCTTACTCCTTTGTTGTGGAAAAAGGTCTGATGATCCGCCTTAACCCGCTGCGGCGTAGGCTGGTGGGTGTAAATATTTACCCCCCGGTCCCGTATTTCCGCTAATAACTGAAAAACCGTAACAGATAACGACGGTCAAAGTTTCAGTACTTATTTCAGCATCAAGTTTGACGTCTTCCAGAAACAAAATTCATTTGAAAAAAAGTTGGGAACTTTGGAGATAATGACGTTTTGATGACGTTCATGTCATGCCATTTTTGGTTGGAATAACGATAAAGTTTGATGCATCGTAAAAAACATAGCTTTAAAAGCCAAATCGCCAAAACGCACTGTATAAGAAAGAAATTTATTCTCTACAAGATGGCAATTTCGCGATTTCCAAAATTTTGGGTTTTTTTTGACCCCCCAAAATCCAAAAAAACTTTTTTTTCAGAAATCTTCCCCAAAAATGAAAATTTTTCTAAGTATCTAAAAACCGGGATTATATATATGAAGAAACTTAAGTGTAATGAATACCCAGACCAAAATTCAAAGTAATAGCTTCATTTTTTCAGTGACTGATTGCTCTGCCAAAGCATAAGTAGGTAATTGACGTCATTTTTCAAAATAACGTTTTTTTGGATATTTGACCTGATACAGATAATATAAATGGTCATTTTTGTTTATGAGACAATAATTAACTAGAAACAATGCATTGTTATTCATATTAGTCAGTTTTCAGTTTTGACCTTAGATGACCTGAATCCTGGACCTTTGACGGGGTAACAGTTTGTAAAAATGACTGTCTATCGATTCTTTACGTGCACAAAATAACCCTGTATAAACATGTGTCACAAGGCTTTTATTTGACCTCTTCGTGTCAGTGACCTTTTGTGACCTGACCTTGACTTTTGACGATTGCATGCAATTCACTTTTACTGTTAATGCAATAGATTTATTTACACTTTGAGAGCTTTTATGTGGCATTGACAGTCTTAATCAAAGGATTTTTAATTTGAAAGTATGAGCCATTTAACTCAATTAACTCGAACTTTCCATTTATGACCTGACCGTGACCTTTCATTGACCTAACTTGAAAAGATTTCGGGTATGCATTCGATTCGTTTCATTGAGAGCTTTTTCGATCGCCGCCTTGGCGCGGTCTCGCTGCGCGTATTGCGTTCGGAAGATTTAAGAGGGGGGTAATATTTACCCCCCCTACGCCGCGCGTTCGGCGAGAGACCCCTACGCCGCGCGGGTTAAGAAAGACCTTACGCCATTGGATTAGCATTACTATGTGAGCTACAATTCTCTCTGGCGTTGTGGCACCAGTGTCGCAGAACAGGAACGGCTGGCCGACCACGGGAGCAATTGCAGTGGCGCGTCTAGTCTTATTTAGGTCAATGGCAAAGGCGGATCCGGCGGGTGGGGGTGCAACGGGGTTATGTCCCCAAGACTGTTCAATGGGGACCAAACTGTTTTACCTCCCCGGACGTTAAGTGTTATTAATGCTATACAGTTGACACGACGGGCTGACGACGAGCTCTACCCTCCTCTTCCCCCGGTCAATAACTTTTCACCGACGGCTGACTGCCCTCTACTCCCCGGTCAACAACTTTTTGGAAATACGCCACTGGATTTGTCCTCTCTCCCCACCCCCAAAAAAGCTGAATCCGTCCTTCGTCCATGTCATCGCGTGTAGCAGTCCACCACCAATAGCAGTCAACAGCTCAAAGCGTCCAGTATGTTGGTGTTTTCATCATTGTTGTTAGGTTGTTAACCCTGGTTAACCCGCGCCCCACTGGTGGGGGTGTTTGAACACCCCCCTCCTGTTTTATCAAGATAACGAAAAAACGGCGGCGCGTAGCGCCGCCAAATTTGGCATATCTAATCATTGATCCTTTCCGCACATTTTGCGAAAATCAAGTTTCTATCGGGTTAATCAGGTCACAGGTCAGGTCAAGTGACCCACACCCTACAAAACGTTTGCCGGTCGTGCCGATGACCACCAGTTTCTAACGGATCGAATCCAGACTGTTGGATTACATCAAGTCATTCAGTATCTACAAAATGTGTATCTCGGGATTTTTGAATCGGTGACCTGAGGTCGGATCAATTGTTGTGACCTCCCATTATAAGTTCAATGGAGAAATATTAAATCTTTCTTTTCGACGATATCAGTCCATTTTCTTCTGCGGGACAATGTTATAATAGGGGAAAGCTATGATCCAAGTGCAGGTTTGCTCAGGGACCCACGGGTTCATCTTGAGGTACGAGGTCACCAACACCTTTCGTCAATAAACTCTAAAAACATAATGAAGATAGAGAAATTTAACTTTCACAATGGGTTTGTCTTGTCAAGGCCACATCTCCGATTATGCAACATGACCTTACTTGGGTCACCACTTGACCTTGACCTAAGGTTCATTTTTTAAGTTGACCTACATGACAAATGGACTTATTTTCAAAGCGCCTTACAAGACCAAAAAACGATGGCCGTAAACAGTATTGCGTTATCTTTATGAGGTAAAAGTTATTTTCGAAAGTATGTTCAAAAAATCACATTTTACTCTAATTACCTCTAGAAGCTATTGACCTGAGTCAATTTTTGAGAACCTTCATGCGATTGCAAATTTCAATGGCTAACGATTGTCTGTTTAACATTGTTTCTAGATAGCATAGTTTCCGAGATATTTGGGGTTTCTGGAGCGATGTCCTAAAACTGGAAAATTCGACCTTCGATGACCTCTGGTGACCTGAGTTTCGACGTGAGCGAAAAAAAGTATGAAATAGTTTCGAAATTATTTTTGATAACGGTTCGAGCAATGTTTTTTGTTTTGGTCTAAGTGCTAAAGGAGCCGAGTTGGAGGGGGGTGTTCAAGCACCCCCCAGTCGGGCGAAGGAAATGCGCAGAGGCCCAGTGGGGCGCGGGTTAATTTTGTTACCACTTACTCCTATGATGCCACATATAATGATTACAAAGAATACGATATATGTATTTTAGAACAATGCTTACTATTGTTTTATATCACACTGTTATAGTTTTCATAACTTGTTTACCCTTGCTGTTGCATATGATGTCAATGTATTAAACACTTTACCTAAATCTTACACTGTTTTCTTTTTAGGAAGAGACCCTCCTGGCTTGCGCTTTGAAGCTGGTGGAGAAATGCCAGTGAGTACAGTCCTGTTCTCTCATGATGGTGTCAACTGTAGTCCCATGCCATATGATTCCAGTCAATCTGGCTGAGGCTGTCATTCAATCATGCTGTGTTAACTTGCTTACTCTGTATTTGTAACAATCTGCAGATTGTTATTCAGATTGCTATGCAAATTTTATTGGTTGCAATTTGCAAACCTATTTGCAGCATTTATTCAGATGTGGGATATCGAAAGCCATGAAGCTGTATTTATGTGCATATATATATACTATATATATATAAATATATAATATAATATATATATATATTATATATATATATTTATATATAATATATATATATTGAGAAACAAAAGTGATAATATGATACTAACCAGCACTGCAGGGGGCGCGGGGATTTCCGCCCCCCCTCAGTTTTTCCAGGAGTTAGCGGAAACAACGGCGGCCGCGCAGTGGACACGAATCGACACCTGTTGGCATAATACCCAACACTTGGAAACAGTTTTGACTTGAGGTCATCTCAGGTCAGGTCACAAGTTCATTCAAGTGAACCTTGACCTTTCAAAAATTTTGTGATTTGTGCCAAAGCCACAGTCCTTTTTCCGACAAAGTTTGAAACTTGCATGGATTCATTACGAATATCAGAACCTCAGTTCGTATATCTCGGATTTTGTCATTATTGGTGACCAAAGGTCACGGTCAATTTTCCTGACCTCCCCATTATAAGTGAATGGGAAAATAAACAAATGCTTCCTGTTCATAAAATATTCATTGTATCAGGCTAATTATTTCAGAATCATGCTATTTTAGCTCATTCTGGATGATCAAGGTGCACTTGCTGCTCAGTGATTTCTACAAGGTCATCTGAGGTCATCTGAGGTCATCAGTAATGATTTGCTAATAACTATTTTGACAGAAAAAAGATAGGGACAAGCAGTTAACACCACTGTGTTTGTATCGTCTGGCCGCGTTGCCCCATATGCAACATGACCTACCTGGGTCACCAAATGACTTTGACCTGAGGTAAAATTTTGAAGTTGACCTTACCAGGTCACCGTGTATATATTTCAAAGCGCCTTGATGAGACAAACAAGATATCGTCAAAATTATCTCCCTATCTTTGTTAGGTGAAATGCTATTCACGAAAAACTGCTTTGCTAAAAATAACCTTTTTGACCTTGCATGACCTCTGGTCTCTGGAACCTTAAATATTGATCTGAGCTCAATTTTGAGGACACATGCGATTGCGAAATTCAATAGCCATCTATTGCTTCTTTTACCGAGATAACCGTGGTTTCTGGAAAAGGAGTCCTAAAACCGGAAAATCTGACCTTTGGTGACCTCAATTGTGACCTGATTCAAGAAAAGACAGAAATACTTTCGATAGAGCTTGTCTAGAGCTATCTAATGCCGTTTTCCGCTTGTCGCTGCGTTGCGGAGTTTTTAGATCTCACGGGGGGCGGAAATCACCCCCCTGCAGTTCGTGTTCGGCGCGAACCCCCTGCAGTGCGCGGGTTAATTATTGCTCATGGTAACAAACAAAAAGTAATTTGGAAACACTGCATTTAACTGGAGATAACACCATATTATAAGGGATTAGTAACACATTGGTAGTGCCTGAATGTATATAGATTCTTACCTTTAATATTATTTAATGTGACTTGCTGTTTTGTCACAGGCAGCTTTGCTCTTCATCTGTGTGTATTATAAAACATGTGTCCATTTTTATTGGGTTGTTATCGAATGTTATCGCTTCCCGGCCACCGCCGTCACGTTGCTGGCAGCTGCGAGGTCCGGCTCGTAATGCAGACACTGCAGAACCCGTACCGCGGTGCGCAGATCCCGAGAGAGCTCAGTGAGCGCTTGTAGATCACCATCCCTCACTGGTCGTGACGCCAGAAGCCTTCGCATGTTGGCTTCGATGATGCAAGCTGGGTCGCCAAACTCCTCTTCCAGCTCGCGCAGCGCGGTGTCGTACAGACTAGCGTCACTCACATACCCCGCACTGAATTCCCTGGGCGGCCCGCGTCAGGTGAGATGGAGGTATGCGAGGCGCCGATGACTCCTGTTATGTCTTGTTTTCTGTCATGAACCAACACCAACACTCTGAAGGAGGCGCGATCCATCGCGGCCATCGAGCGCCGGACCCACTGAACTGCTCCATTGTAATGCCCCAGCCCCTCCTGGCGCAGTATGAGGAGCGGCCGGCGGACGGATGGTGGCGAGCGGGTACGGTTGCCGGCTTGCAGTTGCAGGCGAGAGCGCTGCGTTAGCTGGCGTTGCATCCATCGGACGCGGCTGTGGCTGCAGCTGGCCCAGCCAGCTTATGGTGCGAACAGCAGCATCGTCTGGCTGTGGCAGCTCGTGTAGCTGCCAACGTGGCTCGATCGGAGCTCGATCGGAGCTCGAACGGAGCTCGAACGGAGCTCGAACGGAGCTCGAACGGAGCTCGAACGGAGCCCGTCAGGTGGCGCGTCGCCACCTGCGGGCAGAATCCAGGCTTCCTCTTGCTCTAGCTCCTGTTCCAGCATGACGACGTCCAGCTGATGACGATCCGCTTCATCCTTAAGCTCTTGAGCTTCGAGAGCCGCCTGCAACTGAGCCAGCTCCGCCTGTGCGTCCGCCTGTTGCCGAGCCAGCTCCTGTCTGCCGCCGGGCAGCTCCGTCTTGGCTGCTGCCGGCGCGCTGACCTGCTCAGCTTGTAAGCTGGCCTCAGTGCCAGCTCGGCGGCGAGCATACGCTGAGCCGAGACACTGTGCTGCCTCCTGCCTCACTCCGTGTGGACAAGCGTCCCTCGCACTCGGCCTATGCCATCTCGCGTCGCATACCCACTCTGCACGTTTTTAACGTCCGGCATAGTTCACGCTTCACTGCACGCTCTCCACAAATGTCACTGTAAATCCATTCACTAGTTCACCGCATCCGGTCCGGGAGACCAAAATGTTCGTGCGTTTCGTCGTTCGTATCCGGGAGACCAGCCGTCATTTAAACAGGCGTTGAATAGAAGAGTTTCTATTAGGCTAAAGCTGATAGGAGATAAATAGATGTCGGTCGTCGCGTGGTCCCCGTCGCCGTTGCGACGGGGGGTCGAAGGGTCCGTCTCGCTCGCGCCTCTACCCGTGACTGACTTCCTCCCCCGAGCCTGTCATCCTCATCATGCCGCTGACCACGCCGGCGGAGAACAGATGTGGCCTGAATACGGCCGGGGGAGG
>VOPJ01013041.1:0-17466 GCA_014673585.1 Semibalanus balanoides | reverse complement strand
ATCCGTGAAAAAAATGGGGGTACCTTTTTGCCGGAAAAAGTTGGCCCCCCCAAACCGAGGGGCTGGATCCGCCCCTGGATAGACAGACAGACAGATAGACAGACAGACAGATTTTCTTTAAATAGTAAGTTAGACTGCCAGTTAGATTATTTGCTGTGTATGACATTTGTGCTTTACTTGTGACATGTGTACCCGCCTTATTAGATATTTACCTTTAATTATACATACCTACTGTGCTGCTATTTTTACAGGTAATCCTCAATGATAATCAATCGTCTGAAATGGCAGCTGCAACAGAGAAGATACACCAAAGACACATAGTAATTTCGCATGCCGCCGATGATGGGACAACATCTTATGGTAAATCATTACCAAGACCTCTTTCTGCTCCCTCCTCGCCATTGCTATGCGTAGAGTTATGCTCAGCAGCCGGGCACTCTCAGGACATGGTAAAGTCGTCGGCGGCGGCGGCGGCGGGTGGCTGTGCGGCTCCCAGGGCCTGTCCGTCCGGCACCTCCCCGCCATTGAGTTACCGTTGCGCCTTGTCAGATGAGGACGCCCCCGCCCCCGCCCCCGCCCGCTGTACTGCGCCCGGTTACGGCACCGTTTTACGCCCAGACTCCGCCCACAGCTTGAGCTGTTTTGCATTTAGATTGTTGGACCCATTAAGCCGAGATGAGAGGCGGTGCTCCGGTAGAAATATGCGCTGGGAGTGCGCTTATCTCGGTGTTTGCCCCAGAGTTTTCCGTCGGAATGGTGCCGAGCCGAGTCTGACCGGTGCTGCTGGTGTTATACGAGGTGACTTGGCGGGTACCGGAGCCATTGCTGCCAGACTGTGCAGCACAAAGTCGGCTCGATGAGTCGCAGGACGTAGTACAACTTCGGCCATCTGTGCATTGATATCAGGTCAAGTCACAGATAGCATGTGGTTTAAAGTCGAGCAGGTTGGCATTGCTTGACAACTGACAGAAAGTCGAGTGCCTGTGTGTTAGTTAGTGAATTATGTTATTGTGGCCTTTGGCTTATTCTGGATCTGAATTGTAGGGACTAGCATTTTTGCTTTAAAATGACGCAAATATCTTTTACGTCAAATGTTTCTCCGTTTAGATTCATATATATCAGTTGAGCTTCTGTCGAACAATAATATAAATTAGATATTCCGAAGTACATGGTAACTTTGATGAACTCCAAATCCAATTAAAATCCCATGTTTTTCATTTCTGAAAATTTATTTAATCTTCAGGTCCCTTTGTATCAGCAGGAACACCTGGTGCACCCATATTAATTTAACATTCCACATTCAGTTGTGACGCGCAAACCAGCTGCAGTGCAGCCGTCGGCAGCACCGCTGATACAAGTTTGATCACAAGCGCTATCTATTTTCGCTATTTATTTGCATAATTCGGCTGCTGATTCTGCATGGTATAGGAGCAAACATGTTTGCATTTGTCATTTCTTCTGCTGCTATTAATATGCATAGTGAAATGGGGAAGCAGAGACGTTTTCCACAAACTATGAAACATATTTTCTAACAAAACTGAAAAACGAAGAACGCCCAGACACCATAAAGGAAGACTCCATTGACCTGAGGGTCTGGGCGGAACCAATGAAGCTCATCAAGAGACTAGGGACTAATTAGGTCGGCTGTCGGCCTCCCAAGAATCATCCGACATGCATTGGATGCTTATTCCCCTGATGATTTTACACCGGGATAAGCCGCTGGACCACATGGGCGATTACGCTTTCTTCAGCGAGCGGCGGATGACCCTTACGGGTGCCGTGTTGTCGGTGGTTTTACTATGATGCGCCGTGACCGGCAGACAAATTCGCGCAGGGTAATTACCTCGTATACCTGGCCATTTGGCACATCTTAAGGCCTGTGTACCGCATGGATGCCGAAGTAAGTAGTGGCTTCCCTCGGCATATACAACAAAACCCAACGTCTCAAGACGGATTAGGAGGTTGTCTCACCTCTTATTAACACACAAATAGTATGAGTGAAGACATGGAATCTGTGAAGGCGAAAACGAATAGAACATGTATATAAGATCAGCAGAACGTTGACCCGGGATTCACGAGACCAATCTAACGGAGACACAAAATCGACCCGAAACAGAAGAAATCATCCGTGAATTTAACGCTGCCGGGATTGGTGGTTGGACGCTGTGCTGTGTGTGTTGTGGGCGGCGGGGGGGGGGCGTCTGACGCCTCTAAGGGCTTTCAGAATAACGTATAACAAAGGAGTGGCGCGCCGCTGTTTGTTCGACCCAGCTAGTTGGGGGCAATCAACCGCATATCTACTGGTGAAACTGTTGCACCTCCGGATTCAGCTCAGCGCTGCAGGTCACCAGGCCACGGTCCAGGTGACCCACCTCAAAGAGTTTGCGGTCTAGTCCAAATAGCCATCAGTCTATATGGGCCATCGGGTTCTAGTATTTACCAGGATTTCATTTAAGACATAGACTACAATTCGTGATATCTACCTTTGGCTTATACTACGATGACTAGGATCAGATCCAAATTGTTGAATTCTTCGATTATAACGTCCAATGGGGAATAACCCACCTCCACAATGCTTATCCTTTCTTCAGAGGATACGCATGATATCAGCCCAATTTATTCTGGATCATGTTATCATAGGCCATTCTTGAAGACCCGGGTGCAGTTTTTGTTCTGGTACCCCTACAGCAGTGGTTCCCAGCCCTCCCGACGCAATTACCCCTTTTCAGCAGTCAGAGGAGGCCATTACCCCACCCTTGAACATTGTTATTGATATATCAAAAATATACTTTTTTTATTTGTTAGCTGCACCTGTTAACACACTTCCATTGGTACGTCGCAACTCGCAATAAAAACAAAGAGTGATAGCGCACATGTATTTATACCCCTTTCTTCACCAATTTCCCAATTCTGGGCTTCGTTGCCGACAAGGTAAACTAAAAAGTTGTATTGTTAGCCGAGGACTGCATCAAAGCCGTCTTAGCGTAACATTTATGATCCTGGATGGAGAAAGAAGATCCTTGGCAGTCCCGGCCCGGCCGTGGCCGGGGCAGCTTCAAAGTTGCCCCGGCGGAGCCAAGACAACTGTATGAGTTACTCTTTGTTTTGTTTGCATGCCCTTAGTTTGATATTAAGAAATACCGAAATGTCAATATAATCCCAGCACAAAAATACATATTCAATACGACTATCTGTGACAAAATATGGGTAAAATAAAACGTTTCAAAGTTTAATTTAAAACACATACCCTATGGCCCCAGATGAAGAAGTTATTACTTAGGTCAAAACACATTACTTTACAAATTCGGTGCGTATTCAAAATGGAGGTGGAGCGTGGGGGGTAGTGAAGAAGGCTGATCCTTGACAGATTTGTCTTGGTATGCACCTCGGGCAGGTCCACAAACTTTTTCTCGATTTTTTCGGAAGAGACACAGTTGGGGTCGTTATCTGTCCTATTTTGTTGTATTCAAACTTGCTTTCGTGTTTTCGGAAAAGCTACAGATGGGGTCGTTATCTCCGGTCTAAGGAGGGCGTCATTCCGATCCAAATTGGTGCCGCCGGCGCTCACGACTCAAGGGGCGCCACCTGCACTCGCGAGTGGCACCTTCAGTGTCCAGACGCGAAGGAGAGGCGGCCTCAATCGTAATGCCCCTTCCCCCGCCACGTGCGGAGTGCGGACCCCTTGGTTGCGCTCCTGTCTTTGGCAGGTACGTAGTCAAGGAGGCACGGAAACCATGCGCCTCCCCCTGCGCAAACCAAACGTAGGTACACTATGAAAAATGGGATTTTGCTGTCGACCCGACCCTCCCCCTTCCCTCCTCCCCAGTCAACAACATATGGCTGAGAAGCGAAATTTGATTCTCTTACTGACGTGTCTTCCCTCTGATACAAATTCTCGCTACGTAACTGGTCCTCGGGCCTCGGCTGGGGCAACTTAGAAAACAATTCTCCACCCATGTTTATGGTTCAACTTCACAGGCCTTTATTACCCCGCAAAATTGCTCCGTTACCCCAAAATGGGGTCATGACCCACCATTTGGGAACCACTGCCCTACAGGGTCAGCCGAGGTCATGGGTGTAACTTTGTATGTGGTTGGTGTAGAAAGCTCCACACCAACTTTTTGTAAGAGATGCAATTTTGTTCATCCAAAGGACTTGTTCGGGTCGTATGTAAATGTTGACTGTACGTTTATATGTAATAGTTCATTTTTGCACCAATTAAAATACAAGTGGCCACAATTCGGGATATCCAAATAAAAAAAGTTAACATCAATGACAATCCACACCAACTTTGAAAACGTTTCTACGCCCATGCCGAGCTCATCCGAGGTCATCAACATTTTTTGTCAATAACTCTAGATAAAATCAAGATGGAGAAGTGAAACCGGCGCCAATGTGTTTGTCTCGTCGAGACTCGTCTCTTAATGTGCAATATAATCTAATTGGGCCACCATTTGACCTTGATCTGAGGTTTATTTTTTAGGTTGACCTAGCCATCATAATGTAAATTAATCAAAGCGTCTTGACGATAAAACATGATGGTGTTAAAATTACATCTTATTTAGGTAAACAGTTGTTTCTGAAAACAGACTTGGCAAAAAAATAACTTTTTGACCTTCGATGACCTCTGGAGCCTAAGCTGGGCGCCTAAACTATTGACCTGAGCTCAAATGTGAGGACATATTGCCGATTGCAAATTTCAATAGCTTTCGATTGTTTTTGTTCTGTTTATTCCTAGCTATTATACAGGGTGTCCCAGAAAAGTGTACCTATTTTAAATTCGTGATAACGAGAGAACTAGCAATGCCCAGTCATCCAAGCAAAAACCCAAAGATAGCCTTGTCAATGATATTTTATTTGCAACAACCCACCAACATCTCAATGTCCCTTGCCACTAGTTACAGCACGTGCTCGAAGTGTCCCACTTTTGCTCCAAGCGCAATGTTGCCCTCTTCTTCATGTTGAAAAACACATTCTGAAGGAGAGCCCAACCGGCAAAACAGATGGATTCAGTCCGGATCACGGCCAGATATCATCCATCAGAGGATTGGTTACGCTGAGAAGCGCACAGCCGGGTGTGCGGTCAGCAGTGAGGTCATAATCGTGCCCCTTTTGGTTTGAGGATTGCGCTGGAAAAACAATCGCTGCCATCACTGAACAGTGCAACAACGTGTTGGAGATGCTCCTGACAGCTCTCCTGACAGCCTGACACTCTTTGGAAGAGACGAGATGGCAGGACTGGCATGGTTACGGTTACGCTGACCTAGATCCAGCAAGATGAGGCGCCACCTCATGGAGCCGGCACGAACCTGGCGTGGCTGCGCGAGCAGTTTAGGACCCCTGCACCCGTCTGATAGCTGTTGCAACCCCAGCACCATGGCCGGCCCACACGCTCGATCTGACCCCCCTGTATGTATTACTTTATATCAGTCAGATCAGTCCCCTGTCGTATCAGTCAGCACCGAAGACCATTCAGAACCTAAAGCTGAAGGTGTGACGCCACATCAGGCAGGTTCAAGCTTCAACCTACAACTGTGTCTTTCTCGACATGAAGAAGAGGACAATATTGTGCTTGGAGCGGAAAGGAGGTCACTTCGATAAAGTGCTGTAACTGGTGTCAAGGAACACTGAGAGGATAGCGGGTGGTTGCAAATAAAAAAGCATTGACAAGACTATCTTCTAGATTTGGTTTGAATTCCCGGGCATTGCTAGTTATCTCGTTATCACGAATTGAAATAGGTAGGTACACTTTTCTGAGACTGAGTAGCTCTGAGTAGCTCCAAATATGTTTAGAGGTATTTGGAACGAAGTCCTTAATATGGCAAATCTGGCCTTTGATGACCTCTGGTGACCTTAATATTGACCTGATTTTTTGTTAACGAAATAGTTTCAAAACGCCTTTTGACGAGCTCTCAAACGGTGTTTTGGTTTATGTCTAGGTCCATAGGAACCGAGTTCAAGGGGACGTCGGAAAGCGCCCCCCACCCCACCGCCCGCCCCCCCCGCCCCGCCACGACAAAGGCCGGCGCCCGAGCAACGCACGGCGCGGTTAGACAACTGCCATGTGACCAGCATAATCAGGCACGCTTATCCACAATGATTCGAATTTTTACAGTCGGCTGTTTTGAATGTGTGACCATTACGACCTCGTTAAATTAAGCTAGACACTATTGCAAATATATCCTCAGTGACTTTAAAAAGCTTATCTTAGTGGCCATGTTCAGCAAGTCAAAATCGGTGCTGAAAAGCTTTCGGATCCCCTACCGATCACCAATTGAACATTTCAGGAGACCTGTTTAGGGCCGTTGCCTTATACAACATCAGCATACGGAACGCTTGCCGTGTCACATCCGATTAAATAACGGTTTTCGAATCATTAAGCCGCTATGCAGATGATAGTCAGATGTGGATTGTCGGTCCCCGACAACAGATAAAGGAGATGCAAAAAAAGCCTTGAAGAGGTTTTGGGACACAATGGGACGACTTAGGTTATTCAGCAGGAACGGCATCGCTTAGTGAAATGCCAGACAAAACAGAGCTTTATTGCGTGTGCGGCGAGACGGCAGCGTTTGTGCGTTTTAAACAGAACTCCAACGTATTACTTATGGGCAGGTATATTCTTGCAGAAGACGAAAGTTAAAGAAATTTAAGGCAATCCACTCTGTGATAGTTCTCGTACATCTGGAAGAGCATGTAAAACAAGTAACGGAATCGTTGCTTTTGGAAAGTATCTAGGTCCGCACCATTCTTCATCTAACGGTGCTCCCTGTAGAAACATTGCCCAACCTGAATTGACGCCAATGGCTATTTTATCATGTAAGGAATTGTATTCAAGCTGTTATGGAGGTACCAGTATGCAGTGGCTGTGGTAAAAATTCGAAGTATTTTAACTTCATGAAGCGAGAGTTGCTTTCACGTCGCAGGAATCATGACCAATCTCGGACTTTGCTAAACAATGATGAATGGCTTTCGGCTGCCAGTCAGTAAATATATTATGATCTTGTATGCTTCAATAAAATTATATTAACGTGCGAGAAACCCCCGTACTGCGAGCCGGTTAGTCATTTCAACCGAGACAGTGGTTGGCCGTCACAACCGCCAGTTCGGACCGTTCATTTGCCCAGCCCAGCAACCAATACGGAGAAGCGAAAAATTATCTGAAAATATAACAGATCGTCATCGCCTGTTCAATAGTATATCTCTGTTTCTAAATAGTGGAAATCTGATATCTTTCCTATCTGTTTAGTGCCAGTGTTGGCGAAAAACGTATTAAGGGAACGAGTCTGCCTGCCCGCCGACGTCGACAAGGGCGCTTTAGACTCAGTTTGAAAGTGGCATGTAGTCTAAGTTTTATAGTGTTTTTGCCGGTGATAAGATATGTTGTAATGCCATGTTTTTATTTTTGAAGGTTTAAGTGTATGTCAGCTCTGTGTTAGCCTTAGTATAATGAACAAAAGCTAGGCTGCAACTTATTTAAATACATCAACATGGTAACGACAGATGACACCTGTAATATCGCCTACTATGGTGGCAAGGGGTCAGCTTGATGATTTAATACAAATTCACATACCAATAATACAAGTTACATTTAACATTTTAAGCAGCCACACCCAGAGAACATCAGCAGAAGTTCATCCGGGGATCGGAATAAGTAAAAACGGGTTTGTTATCTCCAGAATGACCCGGAAACAGCACCTCTGACGGCTGTGTCCGTATCTTAGCATTCTGCACGGGAGCACCCTGACGGCTGTGTCGTTATCTGCACGGGGAGGCAGCTCTTCTGCCGGCTGCTGTTCGTAATCTGCACGGAACAGGCTCTCTGGGATGGCCTGTGTCGATTGACCTCGCATCCTGACGGAGAGCAGCCTCTGACGGCTAGTGTCGTGACTCCGCATTCTGCACGGGGAACAGCTCCATTCTGAACGGGGTGTCGTATCTGCACGGAGCAGCTTCTCCTGACGGCTGAGGCGTTCTGCACAGGAACACGGCTCTCTGACGGCTGTGTGTATCTGCACGGGGCAGCTCTCTGGATGCTGGTGCTCAGGACTCGCATCTGACCAAGGGAACAGCTCTCTGACGGCCTGATGTCGCATCTGCACGGGAAACAAGCTCTCTGACGGCTGTGTATGTATCTCGCACCGGGAGGCGCTCTGCTTGACGGTTGATCGTTATCTCTTGCACGGGAACAGCTCTCGACGGCTGTCTGCTCGTATCGCAACGGGGCGAGCAGCTCGTCTGCGGCTGTGTCGTCGGACTGCGCATCTGCACGGGAGCGAGCTCTCTGACGAGCTGTGTCGTATCTCGGGGATAGCGGAGCTCCTCTGACGGCTGTGTTGCCGAATCTTGCACGGAGCTCAGCTCTCTGAACGGCATTGTGTCAGTGACTCGATCCTGACACGGGAACAGCTCTCGACGGCTTGTGTATCTGCACGGTAACAGCTCTCTGACGGCAGTGTCGTATCTGCGACGGAGACGCAGCTCTTCTCGACGGCCTGCTGCATCGTGACGCGCGAGCTGCACGGAACAGCTCTCCTGACGCTGTTCGTATCTGCACAGTAACAGCTCTCTGACGGTGTTCGTATCTGCACGGAAGCAGCCTCTGACGGCTTGGGGTCGTGACTCGCATCTGCACGGGAACAGCTCTCTGACGGCTGTGTCGTATCTGCACGGTAACAGCTCTCTGGCGGCTGTGTTGTATCTGCACGGGAGCAGCTCTCTGATGGCTGTGTTGTATCTGCACGGGAGCAGCTCTCTGGCGGCTGTGTTGTATCTGCACGGGAGCAGCTCTGTATCTGCACGGGAGCAGCTCTCTGACGGCTGTGTTGTATCTGCACGGGAGCAGATCTCTGACGGCTGTGTCGAGCAGCTCTCTGACGGCTGTGTCGTATCTGCACGGGAAGCAGCTCTCTGACGGCTGAGTCGTATCTGCACGGGAACATCTCTCTGACGGCTGTGTCGTATCTGCACGGGAACAGCTCTCTGACGAGCATGTGCGCATCTCGCAAGGGAGCAGCTCGTCTGGACGGCTGTGTCGATGACGCGCTATCTGCACGGCGGGGAGCAGCTCTCTGACGCGTGTTCGTATCTGCAGGAACAGCTCTCTGAAGGCTGTGTCGTATCTGCACGGGCAGCAGCTTTCTGACGGCTGTGTCGTGACTCGCATCTGCACGGGAACAGCTCTCTGACGGCTGTGTCGTATCTGCACGGTAACAGCTCTCTGACGGCTGTGTCGTATCTGCACGGGAGCAGCTCTCTGACGGCTGTGTCGTGATCGATCTGTGCACGGGACACCCAGCCTCATCTGACGGCTGTTGTCGTATCTGCCGGTAACAGCTCTCTGACGGCTGTGTCCGTATCTGCACGGAAAGCATCAGCTCTGACCGGCTTGTGTCGTGACTCGCACTGCACGGGAACAGCCTCTGACGGCAATGCTGTAGGTATCTGGCACGTTAAAACAGCTCTCTGAGCGCATGTGTTTATCTTGGCACGGCCGCACTCATCTGGCGGCCTGCTGTCTTACTGCACGGAGCAGCATCGTGGACGGCTGTGTCGTATCTGACGGCTGTGTCGTATCTGCACGGGAGCAGCTCTCTGACGGCTGTGTCGTATCTACACGAGAGCAGCTCTCTGGCGGCTGTGTCGTATCTGCACGGGAACAGCTCTCTGGCGGCTGTGTCGTATCTGTACGCTGCTGATCTGGCCGTGGCTCACTCCGCTGCAGTGGCAGCCGAATCCGGCGCTGCGCTGTCGGCCGGCGTCCCTCCGTCGCTGGCATCCATCAGAGCACGTATGGAGCCAGCCGACACCTAACGACGGCGGGAAATGACCCCCGGTTCCGTCGGCCGATCGTTTGTCATCGGCTCCGACGCCGTCAGCATCGGCAGCGACGGCGGCGGCATCGGCAACGACGGTGGCAGCGGCGGCGGGAGGCAGCGGCGGACGGGCGACAGATCTGGTCTCCGGACGGGCGACAAGACTGGTCTCCGGACGGGCGACAGATCTGGTCTCCGGACGGGCGACAGATCTGGTCTCCGGACGGGCGACAGATCTGGTCTCCGGACGGGCGACAGGACTGGTCTCCGGACGGGCGACAGATCTGGTCCCGAAACGCCACACCTTCTCCTCTCCCGCTGATAGCGTCCTTATTGTTTAAGAAGGAAATGAAGGCAAGTTTTTCAGGTTATAATTTTTGTTCTAGCAGTGGACACGATAGACGCCGTGGATGAGAGCATATTTAAGCGTAGAGAAGAAACGCCAGGATGGAACATCCAAGCGTACAGAGAGACAGCGCGAATACTTTGCTAAAGAAAGTAAGGAAAAACTATAGGAGATTGTCATTGTATGGACGGTGAAAAGACAGCAAGAAAGCCGAACCAGCCGAACAGGAAACACCCTACAATCACGGCGCAAGGGACAGAATATATCACATTATCACAGTATCCCCATCGCTATAGGCACTAAGGGCTGAGCATTGTACTACACATCATCAATGTCTTCCATACACAGACGGTCACAAAGGAGTGGACGTTCTCTGCTGTGTCGTAATGGTGACTAATGCGCCTGATGCGCCGCACTCGCCATCTGGGGCCATCAGAGCCGCCCGGAGCGTCACCGACCCAACTTCCGGCATCACTTCCGGAGCGCTTCCGGGCTGACGAAGTTCCGGCTGGGCGACGTCACAAATATGTAATCTACGGCGGCAGGCGAGGACGAGGCCGGAGATGATAGTCGGCCGAAAGCATCGATTAATTTGACTGTGTGTCACTGCGTCTTGGTACGTATGCCGGGGCTGGTAAAGAATATAGCACCGCTGTTATAAGCCCTCCACTGATCCTTAATCATCTAATGCGCCCACGTGCCTGTGCTGAATATTGAGAGGCGAAACACAATACGTTCGTTTGTTTTGTATTTCATGTGCTGCTCCGTGCAATGAGAATATCATTATTTGTGTTCTTCACTGTTTATCCGCATGTGGCTAACGATAACAGTGTTGCCCCCCCCCCCCCCGACTCAGCATACGCAAGCGCCAATTGATATGCGCGACTCTGCCATTTTAATACTTGCTAATGTGCTCTTGCACAGTGGCAAATCTCATGTCCATTTAGCCCCAAACCTCCACCCAAATCGGCCATTTTATCCGGTGAGCTGACGCGGGCTCCTCAGCATTGCGTGCTGCCGAGTCTCGCTCGGCTTCAGGCACACGGCCCTAGTCGGGCCTGATATACGGTTTCTAGCAGGGTTTTTAGCGGCACTGCCACTCGCCGGAACCGAGTCCGGTTTCGTCATGGCCTACCTCGGTGAGCAGGCGAAGGAGGCAGTGGATGGAATGGAGGACGAGACGGTCAGCGCGAGCGGTCAATACATATAAACAATAAGTAGTGGAAGTAATGAAGGAAGTATTGTATTATTTATACATACGCTTGTGAAGTCCTAAGGGCGATGTTAAATAAAAGAAAGCATTATTCAAGACACCTCGCTCTCTCGCTCTCTCGCTATCTCGCTCTCTCGCAATCTCTCGCTCTCTCGCTCTCTCGCTCTCTCGCTCTCTCGCTCTCTCGCTCTCTCGCTCTTCCCCTAATCTGCGGTTTTCATCGTTATCAATTATCCCTGTCTGTTTTATTTTCCTCATTGCCTTCTTCTCCCAGTATCATCTCTCCTTCTGTCAACTCGGCATTAGCACAACCTCCACCGGTATCGCACGTACTCATCAAACCAACACTATCATCAAAGTCGTGCCACGTTTCCCCGCAGGAAGTAGCCGGGGGCAATCACTGCTGATCTAGCAGTGTGGTTCTGCCTGCGGCTCCCGTCTGCTGGGTGACCGATCATCACCACTTCTCCCGCGCGCAGAGATTGCCGCTGGTGACACCCCTCCCCTCCCCTCCCCCTGCCGTCTGCCCCCTCCTCTCTGCTCCCCTCGGCTGCATTGACTTATGGTAACAAATTATACGGCCGCCGATGTCCCCCGCGATGCCGTTAGGGTAAATTAAATGATGATACGGGCCACCCAGGGATAATCCAATTTGTAAGCAATCGCCTGGTGGGACTGATCTTCTGGCAGATTGAACTGCGTCAGTCAGCACGGCGCGGGCGGCCGAGCAGGGGGAAGTCTCCAGCTGGGCCGCGCTGGCCATCGTGACGGATCAGCAGTGATAAAAGCGCCACCGTATACCAGTAGCCGAACAGTCAGTGCAGTTGTTGATGACCGAAGTCGTATTCTGGACAGAATCTGGCCGTGTAACAATAATGTAACATTGCCTGCAGCTCAATGAGTACACAGGTCCGTGAGTAAGCTACCAGCAACCTTTCGGACCAGTGAACCAATACAAAAGCCAACATGTTTGAATGATCAGTTTCCCATAGGCGAAGGAACCTGTGGCAACGGCCTCCACTTTTGAGATTTTGTTTTGCTAAAATATTTTATTTTGTTTGGCGAGTAAATTTTTTGACTGACAAATATTTGCTAAGACGATAAGAGCTTAAATCTTAAATTAAATATTACATAGGGAGGTTGTGCTTCTCTCAATAGGAGATTTTAGTTTCACTTCCCTCCCCCCACACCAACACCCACTTTCGTGACGTTCCTACGTCCCTGATGAGTTTATGATTTATTGCAATTTGCAATGTCAGCTTTAATAGTTGCTTTTTTGGCCAAATTTTCGGCAATGTGTTTAATTGTTTCTACCGACATGATTAACCAAGACGAATTCCTTAGTATCTCATAATAAACATAAAAAAGAGCCTCCTTTTTTATTCTTCTAGATACTATGCAGAGATTTGGCAGTAACATTAACTTGTATTGATGAAACTGAGCAACGCATGAAAGATCCTATACCAGTTCGATTAAAATAAAAAACACAGTCCCCAAAATCGCGAGTTAAAAAATATTGGGCCTCTATAGAGAGAAGTGGAACCGGTGAAGTATTAAATTTAATCTGGATATCTCTGGGGTTTAACATTTTTTGTATCTCGAGTTGTAACTATCCTACAAATCTACATTTTGTATTTTTTGGAAATAATTTTTTCCCGATATCGATACAATGAGCCCAAGCCTAAGCTCATGTGAAACTAATGAGTCAGTACGAAAATCCTGTAAACATAATTAATCACATGGTTTTTCATTTGCATACATGCTGCCATACGCAGGCACAATGGCCAGCTACGCCAGCTCGAAAGTGGCCAAGCTGTAGCAAGAGCAGCACGGACCAAGCGGCGCAGCGTCCTTTCACCTCCCCTGGCTGAGTGGCCACGACTTCGGCCTTACGTGCCCAGTGCTGCAGCGGCGGTCTCCCGTTTTAGACCCATGCCTTCTGGGAATCGTGACAGCGCCGAAAACGAGCCACGACGAACCGGGCGGCCACCCGAGACCCAGCCAATTGGGCAGCTCCGGGAGAAACGGGGGACCGGGGGACGGGGGGGGGCGCAACAAACGCCGCTAATGAGCCGCACAAGGGGAGCCGAAAACGCCGCCGGTCGGCCGGCCACGCGCGCCGCGCGAGGAGCTGATGGCTCAGTTTTACGGGCCGCTTGTTAGCGCGGTCCGACAGTGCCGCCCAGTGGAAGGATCGGGTGATGTGATGGTGGGAAGCGTCCGATTGTGGCCAGTGAGGCGCAGCACGTGGGTGATGAGGCGTGTGCGGTGAGGGTGAGGTGGGTCGTAGCAAGCTTATCGGAGATGATAGTGGTGGTTGAAGTGTTGTTGGCTAAAGGGCGATTACGTGTAGCTATTCATAGGAGCTATGATGAAAGAAAATTGGAGCTATCTTTGCACATAGTAAACTAGTAAACTATTGCTGTTTTATTTGTGTTGAATTGGTAGTCTAAAATGATGCCGGAATATCCTTCTTGTAATTTGGTAACCATGATGAATATGTAATGCATGAAGAGTGCAGTAAGGTTTTAAATAGAGAAAAAGAGGATCACCAGTTTTCTGGTAGATTAGATTCAAGCATTTGGCATATAAACACTTTGCATACAATAAAGCATACATGGGTCCCTCTGACTTGAAGGCTCATGTGTCGGATTACGACGCCTTTTGGACCCGCCATCAGAGACACGTGTCTCCCTCTCCCCTCCCCATCCTGTCAACACTTCCATGGCCTTTCAGCTCGTCCACGCCAGAACTGCCACGTTATGATGTGGCGCGTCATGACTGCCACCGAGGTGCGGCACGACTCGCCGGCATGCCACGAGATCGTTCATCAGAACATAGGTGTGGTCGGGACTCGGGGCGGGCGATTTCTGCGTTACTTTACCCAGTCGCCGCCACCGCCGCCACCACCGCCGCCACCGCCACCGCCGCCCGCCGCCACCGCCACCGCCGCCACCACCGCAGCCGCCGCTACCGCCACCGCCGCCGCCGCCGCCGCCGCACATCAAACGCGGGACGGCCAACCTCGCCGCCGCGCTGGTGTCGGGAGACATATGAAGAACAACGTACATAGGGTAGTAACCGATCACGGCGGGTTGCGTCTGACGAGCCTGATAAGTCCATGCAATCTGCGACGGGTCCAGGCGCGCTGGAGCCTGCCGTTGACATGTGTGACATGCGTTTGGAGGACATGTTTGGAGCCGAAATAGAGTCCGGCAGTAGCGGAGTTGACAAATGGTCACCTGCGTCAGTTGACGGCAGTATGATAATCAATCAGAAAATAAGGCATTCCGTTTCTCGACTGCGTTTTCTGGGTATCATTAACGTGAATGAAAATACTATATTTACTGCTGGGCATATCTTCCCCGGATAACCTTCTATGCAGGTATGCTGAATACCAATATTCAACTTGGTAAGAATTGAGGCGAAACTTTGAGTAAATGTGTGGCTGGAGAAATTGCGCTTTGCTGGACCACTTTACGATCATACCGTAATATCACCAAGGGAACTGCAGAAGAAAACTAGCCACTTGTATGTCCGTCATGTCACTCTGAAACAATGATCAGACAATCATCATTCCGACTACCTTATTTTTATGTCACATGGATCACTGTGGTTACAGCATCACTCTCTACATCTACCCCGTTATTATTGCCATCCTGTACTTTGACCACAGCTCAGCCTGAAAGCGACACGCGCGAAACCCAGAGATGCACTCGCCGAATTACCCTCAATCCACCGTACACACCCGCAATTGCCATTCACCGACTTCAAAGGTGGGCGCTCGGCGCGGCGCGGCAATTTTCCCCGCCATCGGCGGCGATCTCGGCGCTGTTTGCGCCAGTGCGCCGAATTAGCCGCATTCAGCTGCGTCCCGGCGCCACCCGAGCGGAGTTAATGTGCCGGAGAGAGAGAGAGAGGGTAACGAGCGCCGCGTCGCATTTGGCCAGCCAGCACGTGCGGGAGCTGGTCCGGTTGACTGCTGGAGAACCAGCTGAGGTCTGAGCTAGGAGCGGTGGAATGTCGACGAAAAATGATTCGTTATTACCAAGTTTGAATTTTTCGCCCCGGGAAATAGTACTTAGGGGTTAATTTTTCCGTTTAATGACATTTAATGAAAGCTTCCGATCCAACTAATGCGAATTTTAAGACTTCAGATAAATTATTAAGTCGGAACGGATTATTTCGTTTTTTCGTAGCTATACTGCAAAAATGGTCGATTTTGCATTGTGTATTCCTGCTGTCAAGTCCGGATTCTATCCAGTAGGAATTGCTGAACAAAATGCACAACGCAATTCAAGCTCGCAGAGGCGTCCGTGCGCCAAATAGAGATTCAATGGCACTGGAACTCATCGTCTACTGACTTGACGTGGAATCCACGTCAAGTCAGTAGACGATGAGATCCACGTCGGCGATACAAAGGAGTAGATTTCGTGTGACTGCTCACCGAGCGACTATATTGATATGTTCTAGTTCAGAAGTCCCTTATGGCTAACTGATTGAGCTATTGTGCGGTGGCTCATGGACGGAGCTATGTCCGGTCTCGGTCTCTACCCTAACCGGTCCCCCATCTCTGTGCGTCGGGTCGCTACGAAGAAACAAACTATAAGACGGCATTAGTATTGACGAGCTTTGATGTAAGGACCGCTTCTGTTGGTTTAGGCTTTATGTTGTTACGATGTCCTGTTCCGTGCCGTTTTCGGTGTTATTCTTGTTATTTTGTGCTTGCTGTATGTACTGCTGCTTGTTTTTCTTTACTCGCTTTCTTTTGCTTCTTGCGTCCTTGCTCTGTCTCGTCTTTTTGTTCTGTCGGTTTCATTTATGTTGTTATTTTATTTGTTTATTTGTTCATTTGTTTCGTATCATGGTGTTCGCATTCTTCATTTGTTCTCTTCTCTTTTTATCGTTAATTTGTTCTTTCTTGTTTTTTTTTTCTTTTTTTTTTTTTTTCTACGGTATCCCGGGCAGACCTGTATGGATAACATTCCATCGTAAAGGGGTCCGATTATTGGAGTGACATTAGAGATGAAAAGAAGTGCGGTTTAGATTATTGCGATATGCTTCAAAGTAAAGGAGTTATTTTAGTTAAAAGTGGGGTCGTCCAAGCAAATCACTATTTCTCGAAGAAGGATGTAATTCGCACAAGAAAATTGGTAGAAAGTTAAAAGCGACCCCATGGAAACAATCAATAAGACCGTTAAAAGGATAGAACATGACATATTCATGTGGAGAGCTAAATTGACAGGTGGTAGCCAGGGACTATCATGGGCTGGGTGCACCCATGGGTGCCCATTCAATTCTTCCAAATGTCTGGGTTGGGTATGCATTTTTTTACTTTTCATGGATATTGGGTGGGCATGGGTATGACAATTTTGGAATAATGTCGCTAAGAGTTTTTTTTTTTACTTGACAATCATATGTTTAACCAGGTAAATATGTTTTGTTATGCGATATAGGACACTTAAACAATAGACTTTAGCATTTTTGTGTGAAAATAATTATCTGCCTTATCTGAATGGGCCCCAATGGGCAAGGGTATCAATATTATGAATTTCAATGTGTCTGGTCTGGGTCTGGGCTTGGTGTTCATGGGTTTCGGCTGGGTTGGGCTTGGGGTCTGGGCACCCATGATAGTCTCTGGTGGTAGGGTATGGGTGCAATTTTATAGTCAGCATGTATTGGAAAACATTTTAATAAGGGAAGGTTTTTAATGTATCAAATCACAACTAATAAGGGCATAAGCACATTTTGCTCCTAATTCTCTAGTAGGCTCCCAATACGACATCCCTGCTGTCATGCTCTCTAAAGGACTTTAGAGGACATTACAGAATATACTTCCTGATCAAAAGGTCCAGAAGATAGTAAGATGTGTCAGAGGAATGACCTGATGCCAGAAGCGAAACGATCACGTTAGTTTACTTATTGTTAACAGAGATTGGATTTATGAAGAAGGAAATTGAATTGCACATTCCATTGGGTAAATTTCGTAACGGTGTATTAAGCACAACTAGCCGGACCTATTATCCGAAGATTAATGGAGTGACGCTTCATGTCGGTTTTAAATTGGAAGAGCATCTGGAGATCTCTGGTATTGA
>VOPJ01013040.1:0-17460 GCA_014673585.1 Semibalanus balanoides | reverse complement strand
GGCTAGGTCAGCATACAGAGCGTCCGGCCGGCGGCTCTCAGTCAGCTCCCCACCCTGCCGGCCGCCGGGTTTACGATGCCGGGTTTACGATGGGCTGGGCACGCTGAACGGATGGTCTGGGGCGGTCCGCAGAGCACTCTATTTATGGTGGCGTTGACGGCCTGCCGCCGCACGGGTGTGATGAAACGGGCACAGAAGACGCCACCATGGGAGCGGTGGGGCGCAGCGAAGGGACGAGACCAGCACGGCAGAGGGACAGGGGGACGGGAGCCAGCACGGCAGAGGGACAGGTGGACTGGACAGGAGCCGGCACCATGAGGGTGATGGGGCGCAGCGAATGGACGGGACCAGAACGGCAGAGGGACAGAGTCTCGCTGGCTTGTGGCGGCCAAGCGTTCATAGCGTTTTTGCTTTTTGATAGGTACTGCCCGGCTACTGCCTACTGCGACGGTCGCCCGGCTACTGCCACAAACACCGAGCCCTCCGAGACAGGAACTGCCGCCCGGCTACTGCCACAAACACCGAGCCCTCCGAGACAGGAGCTGCCGCCGGGCTGCTGCACAAACACCCGAGCCCTCCGAGACAGGTAGCTGCCGTCCGGCTACGCCACAAAAACATCCCGAGCCCTCCGAGACAGGACTGCCGCCCGGCTCTGCCACAAAACACGAGCCCTCCGAGACGTTCGTGATGGAAGGCAGCTCTCCCTGCCTCCGGATCCGTCCGTGATGACTCGTCAGAGAAACCAGAGGCAGAGTCGGGTGGGAGTAAAATATGTCCGCAGTCCGTTCCCGTGCAGCCCTCCGGTCGCGGCACAGCCCCCGACCAACAGGCCTTTGCCCCGACCGAGCCATCAACAGGTCCCTGTGAGTGGAGCGCCGGGCAGCAGCAGCAGCGGCGGCAGCGGCGGCGGACCATCTCAGGCCGGCAGTGAGTGATGTCGGGGCGCACCAGGACGTGACCGGTTTCCGTCGGCAGATCGATCGGTCCGAGGTGCGGGGTCACCGCTCCGAGACAGGAGCTGCCGCCTCGGCTACTGCCACAAACACCGAGCCCTCCGAGACAGGAGCTGCCGCCCGGCTACTGCCACAAACACCGAGCCCTCCGAGACAGGAGCTACTGCCACAAACACCGAGCCCTCCGAGACAGGAGCTGTCGCCCGGCTACCACCACAAACACCGAGCCCTCCGAGACAGGAGCTGCCGCCCGGCTACCGCCACAAACACCAAGCCCTCCGAGACAGGAGCTGCCGCCCGGCTACCGCCACAAACACCGAGCCCTCCGAGCAGGAGGCTGCCGCCCGGCTTACCCGCCCTCAAACACCGAGCCCTCCGAGGACCAGGAGCTGCGCCCGGCTACCGCCACAAAACACTGAGCCCGCCGAGGACAGGAGCTGCCGGCCCGGCTTACTGGCCAACCAACACCGAGCCCATCCGAGGACAGGAGCTGCCGGCCCGCGGCCCTACCTGCCACAAAACACCGAGCCCTGCCGAGACAGGAGCTTACTGCCACAAACACCGATGCCTCTGAGACAGGAGCTGTCGCCGGCTACCACCAACAAACACCGAGCCCTCCGAAACAGGAGCTGCCCCCGGCTTACCGGCAAAACATATACCGAGCCCTTCCGAGAAACACGGAGCTGCCGCCCGGCTACTGCCACAAACACCGATGCCTTCCGAGGACAGGTAGTGCCCGCCACTGGCTACTGCCCAACAAACAACGAGCCCTCCGAGCAGAAGCTGCGCCCGGCGCTATCTCCACAAACACGAGCCCTCCGAGGACAGGAGCTTATGCCATCTCTAAACACGACCCCTCCGAGACAGGAGCTGTCGCCGGCTACCACCAATCAAACACCGAGCCTGCACCAGACAGGAAGTCTGCCGCCCGGCTACTGCCACAAACACCGAGCCCTCCGAGACAGGAGCTGCCGCACGGCTACCACCAACAAACACTGAGCCCTCCGAGACAGGAGCTGCCGCACGGCTACTGCCACAAACACCGAGCCCTCATATAGCGTTATAGCATTACACCGCCATGCACCGGTCCGGGAGGCTGTACTGGGATGAAACAGTGTACCAGGGGAATGTCAATACAATTCCGAATGTTATCTCATCAATCGGTTTTATGGGGAAGTTCGTCATTCACATAAATAAAGAAACAAATAATGGCACAAAACATAGCCGAAAATGGGCAAAAATACATAAGATAAGAACACAATTTGATGATGAAAAACGTGTGTTAACCGATCCCCCAAAGGTATAGCGTTGAAATTAAGTCAGCACTGAGCATAGATGTTCTGGATCATAGATGATGTTGCGGCTACACAGTACACAGACTGAGCCGTTGAAGTGAGTCTCCCAGACTTAATCCACGTCAGCCGCGGTATATAAGTTGTTTGAGCTGCTGTGTCTCATGTTAAACCGAGTGCCAGCTCATATATGTCTGGTCCAGTGGACGGAAGTTTACAAAAGCCTCCGTACACCAGACGGAGCTCATCAGCTTTCCCGAGTGTCAGCATTGATAAAAGTTTGCCGAAAACTTCATCTTATTTTCTTCAGTATTCTTGGTAAAACGTGTTCTTGGTGGCGAGGCGGGGTGAGGGAGGCTGGGGAGGTATATTCTCACTCCAGCTCACCGTAGTGCGAGGCAGGGTGAAGTGAGACGGCGTGAGGTGAGTGAGCATGAACTGGTGAGGTGAGAATATACCCAGCCCCGGTGAGGTGACTGGTGATAGGTGAAGGTGAGGTTGAGGTGATCGCCTGAGGTGACGGTGGACGGTGAGGTGACGTGATCTGGTGACGTGTGAATGGTGACGTTGAGGTGACGTGAGGTGAGGTGAGGTTGAGGTGAAGGTGAGGTGAGGTGACCGTTGGCCGTGACGTGAGGCTGACGAGAAGTGGACGTGAGGTGACGTGAGGTGATTCGTTGATGGTTGACGTGATGGTGACGTGACATAGTCGCTGACGTGCAGGTGACTGAGGTGAAGGTGAGTTGAGGTTGAGGTGAGGGGAGGTCGCTAGGTGAGGTCAAGTGAGTGTGAGGTTGGAAGGGTAGATGGTGACGGTGAGGTTGAACGTGGGGTAAGGTTGAGATGAAGTCAGTAGGGTGAAGGGTGAGGTGAAGGTTGAAGTCGGGGCAGGGCAAGCCTTTCTGGCCTCACTCTGCGCCGCGGACCCTGTGAAGGCCGTGGTTGCCACATTTCTTAACCCCTATAACCGCGGACGGGACGGCGGCCACAAAAAACGCGACGCGGCCGCGCTCATCGGCTGGGCGTCGCTCCTCAGACACAGCGGCGGCTTTTTGCTCGTTCCACGTCTCCAAGATCGTGCTGCTCGCGGGCATCCAGATCTAGAAGCAGGGCACTTTGCATTGGCGAGTCAGCGTCGACGGAAAACACGACGCGGCAGGAAACGGCGCGGCAGGACGGGCCCGCCCGCCCGGAGAACTCACCGCCTAACTATCACAGACAGACAGACAGGGACAAGACAGACAGACAGACAGACAGACAGACAGACAGACAGAGACAGACAGACAGACAGACAGACAGACAGACAGACAGACAGACAAGCACCGGGACACGACAGACAGACAGGGACACGACAACAGAACAGCCACGACAGACAGACAGGACAGACAGACAGAACAGCAGACAGACAGGACAGACAGACAGACAGCAGACAGACAGACAGACAGACTAGACAGACAGACAGACAGACAGACAAGACAGACAGACAGACAGGACAAGACAGACCATAACAGACAGACAGACAGACAGACAGACAGACAGACAGAACAGACAGACAGACAAGACAGGACAGACAGATCAGACATACAGACAGACAGACAGCACAGGCACAGACAAGACAGATCAGTACAGACAGACAGACAGACAGGACAGACAGTTAACAGTGGGACAGACAGACAGACAGACAGGACAGACAGACAGACAGACAGACAGACAGTACAGACAGACAGACAGACAGACTAGACAGACAGGATAGACAGACAGACAGACAGACAGACAGACAGGACAGACAGACAGACAGACAGACAGTACAGACAGGACAGACCAGACAGACTAGACAACAGACAGAACAGACAGGGACAGCACATACAGACAGACCAGACAGACAGACTAGACTCAAGACAGACAGACAGACAGACAGACAGACAAGACAGGAAGACAGACAGACAGACAGACAGGGACACGACAGACAGACAGACAGGGACAAGACAGACATTGACAGACAGACAGGACAGACAGACAGACAGACGGACAGGGACAACAGGACAGACAGACAGACAGGACAGACAGGACAGACAGACAGACAGGACAGACAGACAGACAAGACAGACAGACAGACAGACAGACAGACAGACAGGGAACAGACAGACAGTACAGACTAGACAGACAGACAGACAGACAAGACAGACAAGACAGGACAGACAGACAGACAGACAGACAGACTGCCGGCCGCGCTTCCGGTGTGACGTCCTGATCACCGTGTTGAGGTCACACGTCAGTGCCAGGGACGTCAGGAGGGTGACGCCTGAACGGACATGCTGTCACACGGCTGGGCTCACCCCGCCCCGTGAGACAGAGAGGCGGCGGTAAGCCGGACCTCATTCCTCATGCAGTCCTCGTCCGGCCCTCGTCACGCTCTCACCCGCTCACCCAGCCTCATCCATCTTTTACTATGAGCTCACCCAGTCCCACCGTCTCTCACTATGAGCTCACCCAGCCTCATCCGTCTCTCACTATGAGCTCACCCAGTCTCCCTCTCTCTCTAAATTGTCACTCAGCCTCTCATCCCTTGTCGCTTGCGCAGCACGGCGCCAACCAAAGGCGGCTCATCGGTGCTAAAGGCAGCCATCTGCCGATTAATCCGGTGACAATTGTCAGCCGGAGGTTGACACGGCGAAATGACGGCTCCCCTGGCTACCATGGGGATACACGGCTCAGGCAGCGGCTCATCCTGGTAAAACGACCACATTACAACGACAATGAAGTAGACGCGCTTACCAGAGCATTACGTTATGGTACAGATGAATAATGTTTCCATAGCCATTCTCAAAACATTTGTTGTGATATTCTGACAAGACATTATTTGGGTGCAATATACTGTGTGGCTAGTGCCTACTTGGGCGTGTGACTCGGGTGTTGTGCCGGGGGAAAGTTTCAGAGGAGCTGTCGGCAGTGAGCGATGTGCGGGGGCATGATCCGAGAGTCGGCGATTAAGACGCGCTCCGTTCTCGGAGTGGTTTATCGCGAGCTTCCAGACAAGTTTGCCGGATCAAGTTTACGATTCATTACAAGAGCAGTTTATCAAAGAGCTCTCTAGGGAGGGCTTTCTCGGGAAATTGCCTTGTCGCCAGCCGGCTGACTCTCACTGGATATGGCCGCCACTCGTCCAGCACAGGATAGTAGCGGCGCAGGACCTGACAGAACCTGACAGCACTCAGCCTGCGCACGGCTCTCATCTGTCCACATAGACACAGGACCTGACAGGACCAGTCAGCAGTCAGCCTGCGCGCGGTTCCATCCGTCCACATAGCGCTGCGCCGATCGGTATTAGCCTGAAGACGAGTCGCATTCCCCTCACAATTCACATCCTTTCCAATCACTTGCATATTATGCATATATTGCGGGTACATCTGGAAGCAAACTAAAATTCCCGTTTTCAATCCCCTGTTTATATAAACGTTCGTGATAATTCGGGCAGCACATCAAACCGTCAGATGGCTCACACCAAGACGTGAATCACAGAACAATGAAACATAACAGAAGTAGGGCTATCTGCTATCTAAGTCTGGCCTTCAACGCGGCATCAAAAGTCAGTGAAATGACAGTGGGTAACGTTAAAGTAGGCGTTTTCACGATGGCTTATTTTGCGCGAAATGTTTTAAAACAGTTATTAAAATGTTTTAAAAGTTGCAGTGGTAGCCGTCTTCACGATGGGCTAATTTGCGATAAATATTTTAACCCTCGCCGTATGGGACCGTAGGGCGAGGGTTAAAACATTTTTTGGCTAATTAGTCCATCGTGAAAGCGGCTACTACTAAAACATTTTAAAATGTTTTAAAACATTTCAAGCAAAATAACCCATCGTGAAAACGGCTATTGTAATGAAGTCATGGCAGCGTCATTCTCCACCTATTGGACCGCCTGACGCTGAGGTGAACTATTCACTCCATCAGCAGCCCAGCTATCCCGGAAGCCTGCAGGCCGGGACCGGCGACCATCTGTGCCCGAAATCGGTACATTCCCTGGGAGAAAGTGTTTGGCGGCGCCTGATAGGAGCAGTCAGTAATGAAACCCGTCAGTCGGGCCAGCTATCTGCAGCTGTGATAACGGCGCAGTCAGCAGCAGCAGCAGCAGCAGCAGCAGCAGCAGCAGCAGCAGCAGCAGCAGCAGCAGCAGCAGTCAGCAGTCAGCAGCGCAGCAAGCAGCAAGCGCAGCGAGCGAGCAGCAGCAGCAGCAGCAGCAGCAGCAGCAGCAGCAGCAGCAGCAGCCAGCAGCGCAGCAGCAGCAGCAGCAGCAGCGAGCAGCGAGCAGCAGCGAGCGAGCAGCCTCAGAGCAAGGCGCAGCAGCAGCAGCAGCAGCAGCCAGAACCAGCAGCAGCAGCAAGCACGCAGCAGCAGCAGCACGCAGCAGCAGCAGCAGCAGCAGCGCAGCAGCAGGCAGCAGCAAGCAGCAGCAGCAGCAGCAGCAAGCAGCAAGCAGCAGCAGCAGCAGCAGCAAGCAGCTAAGGCAGCAGCGAGCAGCACGCAGCCAAGCAGCAGCGCGCAGCAGCAGCTAGCAGCAGCAGCAGCCAGCGAGCACGCAGCAGCAGCAGCAGCCAAGCAGCAGCAGCAGCAGCAGCCAGCAGCAGCCAGCAGCAGCAGCAAGCAGCAGCCAGCAGCCTAGCAGCAAGCGCAGCAGCCAGCAGCAGCAGCAGCAGCAGCAGCAGCAAGCAGCAGCGAGCAGGCAGCATGCAGGCAGCAGCAGCAGCAGCAGCAGCCAGCAGCAGCCAGCAGCAGCAGCAGCGCAGCAGCAGCAGCAAGCAGCAGCAGCAGCAGCGAGCAGCCAGCACAGCAGCAGCAGCCTAGCGCAGCAGCAAGCAGCAGCAGCAGCAGCAGCAGCAGCAGCAGCAGCAGCCAGCAAGCAGCAGCAGCAGCAGCAGCAGCAGCAGAGCGAAGCAGCAGCAGCAGCAGCACAGCAGCAGCAGCAGCAGCCAGCAGCGAGCAGCAAGCAGCAACAGCAGCCAGGCAGCAGCACCAGCTAGCAGCAGCGCAGCAGCAGCCAGACAGCAGCAGCATTCAGCAGCAGCAGCGCAGCAGCAGCAGCAGCAGCAGCAGCACAGCAGCAGCAGCAGCAGCAGCAGCAGCAGCGAGCGAGCTAGCGAGCAGCAGCAGCAGCAGCAAGCAGCAGCAGCATGCAGCAGCAGCAGCAGCAGCAAGCAGCAGCAGCAGCAGCAGGCAGCAGCAGCAGCAGCAGCAGCAGCAAGCAGCAGCAGCAGCAGCAGCGGCAGCAGCGGCAGCAGCGGCAGCAGCGGCAGCAGCAGCGGCAGCAGCGGCAGCAGCGGCAGCAGCAGCAGCAGCAGCAGCAAGCAGCAGCAGCAGCAGCAGCAGCACAGCAGCAGCAGCAGCAGCAGCAGCAGCAGCAGCAGCAGCAGCAGCAGCAGCAGCAGCAGAAGCAGCAGCAGCAGCAGCGAAGCAGGCAGCAGCAGCAGCAGCAGCAGCAGCAGCAGCAGCAGCAGCAAGCGCAGCAGTCAGCAGCAAGCAGCAGCAGCAGCAGCAAAGCAGCAGCAGCAAGCAGCGAATCAAGCAGCAGCAGCAGCAGCAGCAGCAGCAGCAGCAGCAGCCAGCAGCAGCAAGCCAGCAGCGAGCAGCTAGCAGGCAGCAGCAGCAGCAGCAGCAGCAGCAGCAGCAGCAGCAGCAGCCTCAGCAGTCAGCAGTCAGCAGTCAGCAGTCAGCAGTCAGCAGTCAGCCAGTTCAGGCAGTCAAGCAGTCAGGCAGGTCAGCCAGTCAGCAGGTCAGTAGTCGCAGTCAGCGAGTTCAGCAGTCACAGTCAGAGTCAGAGTCAGCAGTCAGCAGTCAGCACGTCAGCAGTCAGCAGTCAGCGTCACAGTTCAGCAGTCAGCAGTCAGCAGTCAGCAGTCAGCAGTCAGCAGTCAGCAGTCAGCAGTCAGGCAGTCAGGCAGTCAGGCAGTCAGCCAGTCAGCAGCCGTCAGCCGTCAGACAGTCAGACAGTCAGGCAGTCAGGCAGTCAGGCAGTCAGGCAGTCAGGCAGTCAGGCAGTCGCAGTCAGCAGTCAAGCAGTCAAGCAGTCAGCAGTCAGCAGTCGCCAGTCGCCAGTCATCAGTCAGCAGTCAGCAGTCAGCAGTCAGCAGTCAGCAGTCAGCAGTCAGCAGTCAGTCATCAGTCAGCAGTCAGCAGTTAGCAGTCAGCAGTCAAGCAGTCAAGCAGCCAGCAGCAGTAGCAGCAGCAGCGCAGCAGCAGCAGCAGCAGCGAGCAGCAGCAGCACCCTGACCGAGCTGCTGGCTGAGCTGCTGCAGCTTGAACATCGCGCTGCAGCTCGGAGATGAGCTGAGCTGCTGCAGCTTGGGAGATAGGCTCGAGCTTGCCAGCTCGGAGATGAGGCTGAGCTGCTACAGCTTGGAGATGGGCTTGAGCTGCTGCCCACGCCTCGGAGATGAGGCCGAGCCTCCCTGCAGCTCGGAGATGAGGCTCAGCGTCCACATGCCTGCCAGCCGGAGATGAGCTGAAGCTGCCTGCAGCTCGGAGATGAGGGCGAGCTGCTGCAGGCTCGGAGATGAGGCGCAGCCGCAGCTCGGAGATGAGGCTGAGCTGCTGCAGCTCGGAGATGAGGCTGAGCTGCTGCAGCTCGGAGATGAAGCTGAGCTGCTGCAGCTCGGAGATGAGGCTGAGCTGCTGCAGCTCGGAGATGAGGCTGACAGCCGGCCATCACTGTGCATCGCGCTGCAGCTCGGAGATGAAGCTGACAGCCGGCCATCACTGTGCCATCAGCGGCGATTTTCCCGTCACTGAGCTGTATTGTTCCCAGCAGCAGTGATGCCACGGTCGACATTCCACCCCTCGTCCTTTTCCTGATGTGAGTCATCACTTTCCCAGTATCTTCCGTCATGTGAACGGTGGACGAGTTCTCGTGTTCGATCTGACATTTACAGAATCGTTTTTCTGCCGGTTCTGTCGCCTGATACGAATCCGATTTCGAAACAAATTCATTTGTATGAGCTTTCCATCGATAATGAATTTCGGTGGCGAGTAGTGATTTCCTATGCGATGACTCCACTGAACTCTACCGGCGATATAAATTATTCATGAGCTAGAAATACGCTGCCGATAGAAACAGAAACTTCATTTCAATCAGGCTCTTCAGTCCGTGCTTACATCGCCCGTATGGGCAAGACCACCTGAAATGTGATATTACACCAGTGATATTTCAGCCATTTGGAGCATTTCCAGTTTTTGATTCACTTCAAAAAGGTAAGGAGCTGCAGTGCGTCAGTCATGATGAAAACGTAATATGAACGGGGACGGAAAAAATCTGTAAGCTGTATTAAATTTTACATCGAACATTCCAAGCCTTTTAACACCATGACAGCGCCAGCAACATTGCTGAGCTATGAAAAGTGCGGCCATAATGGCGAAAGCGTGTTCTGCAATGTTCATTTTTAGTCGCGGTAGCGGGCTGTTCAAGCAGTTCACAAAAGCTATATGAAAGGAAAGGTGCCCGGTATATCAGGAAATCCAGCCGACGAATGTTCGTGAAACACGACTTTTCTTGAGTATATATTTTTGACCAATGGCGAAAAGGATGCCATTTACCCAACAAAGTACCTGTCGCATCCAACGCAGCGTAAATTTGTAATACCTTCTGAAGTGATAATGATGAAATTCACTACACCCTTTGTTTCGGTCCAATATCCGTAAGGTTGCATGTCAGGAAACGAGGTCAAAATGTACGAAGCGTTAAATTTGCAGGTAGTAGTGACGTGTGGCAATGTACCGAGCAGTGGCTGAGGAACAGCCTCGCACTGCTACCAGACTCTGTATGTAGGATGGAGGGAGGCGCCACAGCCTATGTAGGGCGGGGTAGGGTGACGGGTTAGGCCTCTGAAGGACGGATTACGGCGCCTCAGTAGGGCGGGGTAGGGTGTCGGGTTGGTTCCTCTGTAGGGCGGGTTACGGCGCCTCAGTAAGGCGGGTTACGGCGCCTCAGTAGGACGGGTTACGGCGCCTCTGTAGGACGGGGTAGGGTGTCGGGTCGGGGCCTCTGTAGGACGGTGTCGGGTCGGGTCAGAGTCGCCCATCCGTCACCGCTCCAGATGCCGGAGTGGCAGCCAGTGCCGGCCCCGGCCCGGCCTCCCCGCCGACACCGCCGAGCTGCATAACTGGCGCTACCGAGCCGCCCACATACCTGGGGAACAGGGACCAGCTCCCGGGACACAGACCAGGCAAACAGGGACCAGCTCCCGGGACACAGGACCAGGCAAACAGAGACCAGCTCCCGGGACACAGACCAGGCAAACAGGGACCAGCTCCCGGGACACAGACCGGGCAAACAGGGACCAGCTCCCGGGACACAGACCAGGCAAACAGAGACCAGCTGCCCGGGAGCACAGACCAGGCAAACAGCAACCAGCTCCCGGGACCGACCGGCAAACAGGACCGCTCTGGGACACAGGACCAGGCAACACAGGACCAGCTCCGGGACACAGGACCAGGCAAACAGGGACCAGCTCCCGGGACACACTTCACGGGCGGGACCCGCTCAGAGTTTCCGCGGGACACACCGCCTCCAACAGGTCACTTTGCCATACATTGGTTACAACTATATCGGAGAAACGATTAGTCGACTTATGGTTCTGGGTTGACTATATTAGACGAGGCACATTGATCCACATATTTTTATCACGATACAATATAATAAATACAGATATATGAGACCTGGAGCGTTCTGAGCAAAGCCCTGATAACTCGCATACCATAGCACAATTGTGTACTGACTGACATTTAAAGGAAATCTAAATCATCAGCGGAAATCAGCCTAATAATCCATGCAGAATAAGTGTTCCGTCATGACAAAAATGGGCACTGCAAACACCATGCTAAGACTGCCAAGTGGATTGCTCATGAGGCGAATAAGTAATAGCAATAATATGTATGTGGCTTGCAAACCAATCTGCACACTTACAGCACTTATTTATGTTCAGGTTGATACCAAAAAATAATCCTGGCTGAATAACCAAATGGAACACAACTCCAAGAACTCACACTTATCACATCTTGAGTGCTCCTATTCAAATCCTTTACTATATTCAACCAGCAGTTTAAATGAATGGCTGAATTGAATCATAGCTTAGTGAGGGTAGCACTCATGACTTCATTGAAACGCTAGTAATTTCCGAGAAGACCCATTTAGCTTAGTCATGATGGCGGCAAAGGCGTTATGAGCGACAGCTACAGACACGACCTTCATAAAACTGTCGTATCAAGCAGAGCGGGCTATATACTGCTGCAGAGCAGTGTGGCCGATATTGGCTCACTGACTTCTCAGAGGTCACGGGCGGCTGCACGGGGCCGGCACAGCTCACGGCTGCAGCTCACGGCAGCAGCTCAGGCTGTGAGTGTGTCTGTGTGACGGAGCTGCGGAGCTGCGGCAGCTGTCGTGTGAGCCGCGTGTCGTGGACGGGGCGCGCTCCGGAGCGGCCGTCACCCTTCCACAGCCCCACCCTGCGCGCCGAGCGGCACCCTACCCGCCTGGCCGGCCGCCTACCCGGCTTCAGCGGCGGGTTAATCAATCTTCTGGGACACGTCTCTCGCCGAGGCCGGGGGAGGCAGGCAGGCAGGCCAGGGGCGACGGCCGACCCGGACCGCACACCGGCACACACACACACACACACACACACACACACACACACACACACACACACGCGGAGCTCGAGCAGGACGGGACGGGACGGGACGGAGACGGGACGGGACGCAATAGGATGGAACAGGACAGACTTCACCCCAGCAAGGATGAGGAGAGGAATAGCTCATCAGGATTACATTACGGAGTAGCCGGAGGAAGTCATGATCAAAGTGTGCTGGGCCTGGTACCCTCAGGATCGCTGCTGCCTGGGGGTGAGGTTTGGTATCAGAAGCTATCAGAGGATAGACTGTGTAGGACCGGATGACATCAGGGGAGCTACCTCCAGCGCTGCTGCCGCCACCGGGGGCGGGGGCGGGGGCGGGGCTGGAAGCAGAAGCTATCAGCGGCGAGCGGAGCGCATAGATCACAGTGGCCGGTGGAATGCCGGATTAAACTCGTCAGCACGGCGCGGACGGCGGCACCGGCGTCCATTATCTTGACAGGAAGCACTGGCTCTGATGGCGCGCCATTTCTCGGGCAGACATAATGAAACACCCCCGTGTAAAATTACACGAGCCGAGCGGCGCGGCACAGCCGGGGTAAATGGAGGAGTAGGTGGCCACTGCACGGCGTCCAGAAGTGCCCAGGTGGTGGGAACGCAGGTTCGGTCAGAAAGCGTGCGTTACGACATGCACTATATTGCAATATAGCAATGTAGGTATTTTCCTTGATGAATATAATCCGGAACAGTATCTATTTCGATCAAACAAACGATGCAAACTACGGTCATATCATAGGTATAACAACAACATGCGTTGCAGAAGTGCACAGTTTAAAATAGCTTCAGGACTTCACCAAAAAAGCCTAAAAAACCATGACTTCAGGCTTCAGGACACACGTTAATTGAATGAATAAAATACCAAATTTAAAAGAAACATTGAGTCTCCAAAAATGTGTTCGATTCTTGGGTTTGACCCCCTAAACTGACTTCTCCTGGCCGTTCAGGATCTGCCTATGTGTTAAGACCAGGTGTAGTACACCGTTAGCCTTAACAGTCCACAGCCACAGCCGCTCAGTTAACAGCCTTAACAGCCCATTATCGGCCGTCTCCGAGGGCGTGGACTGTCCGCAGCTCCCACACCTTCCCCTGCGACTGCTGCTGGTGGTGCCGCGGTAGTGGTCAGTGGTCAGTACCCGGTGCTGTGGTAGTGGTCAGTGGTCAGTGGTCGGTGGTCGGTGGTCGGTGGTCAGAACCGTTCCTTCCGCCGTCACTTCCGTACGGATCCGATCTCACGCCGGATGATGGTGTCTGGAGCAGCAGAGTGATCACCATCACACGGTACCGTTACTCCTACTCCAGGTGTTCACTCCCACTGGAGAGGGCGCCGGATTTGATGCTGTCTGGCATGCTCACGAGACATGCTTAGTGATCTCACAAAAATCTCTTTTTTTTCCTAAAACCACAGGGTTACCCCAGGTTCTTAAAAAACTCCTACTCAAGGTGTCCGCTCACTGGGGGGCGCCCGGATGATGGTGTTGGGAGCAGCAGAGTGATCACCATCACACGTTACCGGTTTACTCCTTACTCCAGGTGTTCACCATCTGGGGGCGCGATTGATGGTTGTCTGGAGCAGCCAGATTGATCATCATCACCACTGTACCGTTCTCACTTCCTACTCAGGTGTTTCCGCCACTGAAGGGCGCGATGATTGTGTCTGGAGCAGCAGAGTGATCCAACCATCCCACGTTACCGTTACTCCTACTCCAGTGTTCCCACTGGGGGGGGGGCGCCCGTGATGATGGTGGTCTGGTGAGCAGCAGATTGATCACCATCTACACCTGGGTACCCGTTACTTCCTACGTCCATGGGTGTCGCCACTGGGGGTGCGCCGGAATGCATGGTGTCTCGGGAGCACAGAGTGGATCACCATCAACGTACCGTTACTCTGCCTCCAGTGCTTCACCACTGGGGCGCCGGATGTGGTGGCTCGTGAAGCAGCAGAGTGATCACCATCACACGGTACCGTTACTCCTACTCCAGGTGTCCGCCACTGGAGGGAGGGCATAAATGGAACGTCGACAGTCTGTCTGTCTGTTTAGATATGGACCTTCCTCAGACGCGTGGAGCGGGCTCATTATATGAGTCTCAGAAACACCATAGCTTTTCTTGTTCTGGTAGTCTTTAATTTGTGTGCATTATGAGTTAAAATAGTGGATTAGTTCGGACGGTTTAAAGACACTTAAATTTGGTACGAGCAGCTTAGGGGCTGAAGGAGGTATGGCCCCGCCCTAGAACCGTCACTGTATTTGCTCCACTGTTGCAATTATATTGCTGAGTAGAAGCGCCAAATTTATCTGCAGTTCACATGATATGTTACCATCCGAATTCCGACCCATACATTCACAGTAGCACATTACTATAGGAAGGGATGTCGACCAAGGTGATACCATCTCGCGCGCTGTCCGTCTGCAATTCAGGTCACATGCGCGTGACCGCGGTAAAAACCGGTCCGTCGCTCGGACGCGCAGTGTAGGCGGAAACGGTGACGGACAGTTTTAATACGGCCACCAAACAACGTCGGGAAAAAGGGGCGCTCATCTGACGCGTATCGCAGTCCGGACCGCCTGCTTATTGTCATTCATCGTGAACGCTTAGCTCACATCGCTGAATAACAATGTCCCTAATCTGCCGGCATGCGAGCAAAAACTTGAACATTAAACGTTTCGTCCGGATAAAAAGAGCGTGAGTGGGCACGGGGTTGAAATTCGAAGTTCTTATTTTTTGTATTTCCTTTCTTATCATCCACAATATTTTGACAAATATACAAGATGTTAGGAAACGTCATTGTTTAAAGCTAGAGATATATTAGGACTTCGATTAATAATGTTCCAATAACTGGTGTTCACGTAAGTCCGAACACGCCTTTTCACTTTACCACTTTACCTTTTCCCATGTCAGAACTTTGTTCCAAGAGATTTTCTCCATATCTGTCCACGTCACACCGGGTTTGTTAAGCCACAATTATCACATAAATCGTCACGAGTGATCAGGAAAATAAGGCACAATACAAGCCGTACACACATTCGAAACAATAGTTGATCGGGCAATAAAGATAGTTGCAAGCAACATAGCTTGACCACAAAATGATGAGCAAGCGGATAATGTACTACGTGGAAACATTGAGCTTTAACAGAACAACATCCCCAAACATGCGCGTACTTTGTTCCCGAGGTTAACAACCAATGAGACGCCTATACAAACAAACTTGAGGGTGACAAGCAGGCACTTGGATGCATTGCACGTATAGTGCATCAAGGTGTGGTACAGCGTGAACGGCGAAACTACGATGGGATCCGACTCAGTGGTTGTTCGACAGATGACACGAAATGGTCAAACTAAAACTGGTGAATAAAACTGCTCTAAATGCTTATGTTGCTCCATTTAACATTCCTCCTTCAAATTCACATTTATGATAGCTGTTACAGTGTTACATGGCACGATCAATGACCTGGTGTCTCATACAATAAGCCGCTGATCGTCAAAACCGAGGCTGCCCAGGTTCGCAGAGGCCGAACTGGATAGACCAGCATGCACCTCAGGGATATGCAGAGGTGCCCGGACATGGTTATTGTCATGTGTTCCCGCTTGATCAATCCAACAGTTCTACCGAGTGTGCCCGTGTACACTTTCACTTCGGCACCGCTTGCCAAGGCCATGCCGAGATAGGCCGAGCGCAGGACCAAAGCCCAGCCCTGCAGGGATGGCGCCTGCATGAGGTGCTCCGACAGGAGTGTCATGTCCGAATTGTCCATTTCACCATGGCTTTCATTTTATGTTATTAGCGTGTAACTTCCACCGCGCGGCTGGGCCATGGCCAAGCCGAGACCAAACAAACCAGCCTGCAGTGGTGTTGCAGGAGGTGCGGACAGGTTGTCATGTCCGTTGTCCATTCACCGTTGTAACTTCACCGCCCGCTGCCAGGCCGTGAGGGACCCAACACCAGCCTGCAGTGGGTGCAGGATGTGCCGGACGGTGTCATGTCCGATGGTCCATTTCACCGGTGTAACTTCACCGGCCCCTGGCATGGCCCGGGAGACCGAACACCAGCCTGCAGTTGGGTGCAGTAATAGTGTGCGACGGGACACGGGGTTCTATGTCCGTGGTCGCATTCACCGTTTTTAATATAACTTCTACCAGCCCGCTGCCGCATTGTGACCAGGAGAGGCAACACAGCCTGCAGTGGGTGCACGGAGGTGGGCACCGGAAACTGGTTGTCATGTCCAGTGTGTCGCCCAAAGTCCATTCACCGTGTAACTTCACCGGGTCCGCTGCCATTGGCCGGCGAGACCAAGCACCAAGCTGCAGGTGGGTGCACGGAGGGTGCCGGACAGGTGTCATGTCCGTTGTCCATTCACCGTGTAACTTCACCGGCCCGCTGCCATGGCCAGGAGTCCAGAGTGGCTATAGGTAGTATTATAGGAAGCATTGGTCATACAACACGGCATGCTAGATGATGAGGAAGTGGGCCGTTAGCCCGCGACGGCAGGTTTTACATATATTTAGTAATGCAACGACGAAGACACTGCCAGATCCAGGGAGAAAGGGTCAAAGCCCACAAACCGCTTGAAATCGGCGCAAAATTGACAAATTCCTGATATAGAAGAAAATCTAAACAATTTTAACTACAACTTTTTGATTCGTTTTCATTCATTTAATATTATGAGGCTATGGTTTGTATTTATTCTATTTTACATTATGAGCCTCAAAAAACGCTTTCCTACACAACTTTAACTAATGGAAGTTTGTTTTAAATCAGCTATCAATGCAAAAGCAAACGAAATCCGTTGACTTTTCATAATTGTGGGAGACATTGAGACATTTGGAGATTTGCCTCCTCCCACCCACCACCCAAAAAAAAACACCCTTCTGGATCCGTCAGTGGACGAAGAAAGACGCAGACGCAATAAAGACCATATTCAGTGACGCAATATGAATGAAAAAGATGCTATACAGCATAGAAGTAAATACATATTTAGAAGGTTTCGGCAATGAGGCAATCTATCAGGATACCACGATTATACATCAATTCCCGTGAATTATTATACGGCTATCGACAAGTACCGTTGGGGACACTGTTTCCTTATATAGGTATGGGGGACCACCGGGCCGGGGACGGGAGCGTCGGCTTCGTGACGTCATGTGCATCACTAGACTACCAAATTCGGCGGTAAGCGCTTCAGCATGTATGCCCTGACTATTAAATTGGTCACAGTTTTACAGCACAACGATTGCGGAGTGAAGCTTTATTGCTTCGGCTCATGTGTTATGACCAATTTAGCTTCGAATGTGACATCGCGGAAATGCCGCGCGCCTGTCACCGGTTAAAGAATGTGTACAGCAGTCGCGGTGACGTCGTTACCTGTCTTACGTCATACGATCTGGATCAGTTGAATCGCAACAACGACGCTCTGTTATGCACGAGGAAGGTGCGGCCGTGCCAAACAGATCCGGCAAAGAGCAGCTCGATATATCGGACCACCACAGAGACCTGGCTCACTGTCCTGTGACGATCTAGCCTGCACGCCTGTCTGGTAGGTCTAGC
>VOPJ01013039.1:0-17459 GCA_014673585.1 Semibalanus balanoides | reverse complement strand
ATCATACATTTGAGAGCGCTCTGGGTGATGATGGTTGCAATAGAGGGCTGTGTATGGAAAGTATGGCACATATGCACAAATTTATATATTTTTATCTTTGACCTAACCGTGACCTGACATGTGGTCTAAAATAAATGGTGAGCTATTAGAAAATACAGCAGTTGATTAAAATGGATAGACAATGACTGACCATAGCTCTCGGGTTTATGATTCTGGACATACAAAATATAATTTGTCAATTCTTGTGACAACCTTACCAAAGCGATAATGAATTGTTGTACAGTGTACAGTTTAATAAGCCGTTTGAATCGCCTGAGCAAGCTAAACGCTATTTAAAACCTGATTATTCTATTGATTGATTTCTCGTAAACGTTGCTTCAATTCCTGAAGAGGGGTATGCCACTAACGCGCACTGGAGGGGGAAGCACTTTTGTGCTCCCCTGAGATCTCAGAAAGCATGACAGCTAGAACGTTCAACTTACAGGGTAGGTAGATGCTGTAATGATACTGAATGGACCTGATGATGTTCATCAAATCCGATTGTTCTTTGACATATCAAATTTTAAATTAAACAAACTGTGTCCCTTAAGCATTAGATGTTCGCTATTGCGTTGCCGTAAATGTCGCACAAACACCACCGCCCTGTGCCGCTTCGTTTTTGAGATATTCACGAAAAACATGTAGACACAAAAGTCTCCCTCCAGTGCGCGTACTAGGGGTGCAGCCAGGGGGCAGAGGGGGTACATGCCCCCCCATCGGGCCGACTTTCACACTAAAAATTATCAGCGACGGGCGACGTGCCTGTTTGTGAATTTTAGGGGCCCTGCATAATATAGGGGTTTAAATCCGTAATTATTTCTTAGCTCCATTTTTTCGGGGGGTGGGGGTGGAGGACCTTTGCCGAGGGGGTCTCTGGAGATGCCGTGCCCCCCTTGTCGAAGGTCTGACTGCGCCCATGTGCAGCCTATATCATGTTACGCACTTTTCATCAAAACTTAATATTTAATTTTACTTGCTTCTGGTTTGTCAGTTCTGCTATGTTTATCGTATCTTGTTTCATATTGGTTTAATGTTCTTGAACCTTGGACTTCTCTATTAACATACCTATGTATTCCATTTGTTAAGAACTCTTCGCGTTAGAGAATAAATATAATCTATTCGGTGTTCGATGACGTGGTGTGTACTTACCTGCTGCTTGAGATAGCCCCGCTAATGTATATCTTGTCACTACAGGCAACAAAATTAACTTCTAAAAATGACATCAGTTTGGAAGCCATTAGTCAGTCAAAAGTAAAGATATTGTTTGCAATTTTATTTGGATGTCGTTCATACGTAGTTCTCTCAAATATGTATAAAGATACTTTTTGATAGCTATAAATTTACTGATTTTGTGAAAAATATTTTAAAACCGAGTTTTTGGCATTTTAAAGGTTAACAAACATTAATTTCGCAAATCTGAGATAACCATTTAGAAGAATATGTCATTTTCTTTCTTTTGAAGTTTTTCATTTGCAATTAGCTTAAAAACTCGAATTTCTACGACTTTTCAAACATTTATCGTTTTTCCATGAGCATTATCACGTTCGTAAATATTTACGGCATTATATAATTGTGTTCCCATAAATAGATAATTAGACATAAATCATATACCTTGGCCATACCAGATTTAAGGGGGGCACTTTGATATGTGTGCCCCCTTGCAGATTCAAGGGGGGCACGGTGCCCCCCCCCCCGTTCCGCCGCCTATGACTTCGAGAGACTTTTTCCGGCTATACCGAGGAGCCGCAAATTATGCTGTAAGGTGCTGCCACTGTGCGGTTAAAATGTGAACTAGCCTCTTCCATGTATAGATGTCGCTACCGTACGCGTCGGCTTCATCTGCGGTGCGTGTTTTTGTTCCTGACGCAGCTCAGGTGCGATGCGAAATACAAGGCAAGTCCTCTGAATACTTTGGGGGCGTTTTGACCAGGGTAATAGAGCAACTTTTGACCGTCGATTCCCGCGGAGATTCCCCGGGAAACACATATCTGATTTCTGCTCCGGGAATTACACGCGGAATCGGGAAAACTGTCCCCCATGCACCGATCCCTGCCAGGGTATATTGATAAGACATACAGGGTATATAGATAATTGATATATTGGGTCCCTGCCAGCAATTGGCAGGAAAAATAAATTTTGGAAAATGAAACCCGATACAAATGAACAACTTTTTACTAATTTAGGTCCGGCAATGTTTTGACTGGATTAGATTTCCGAGGTCCCCGCGCTAAGGATAGCTTGTTTGCACAGGCCCTGGACCCACCACCCGATCACGCATTCATGGCGTCTGGCAGAGTTTAGAAGCGATTGTTTGCGATTCGCGGATCGTTCAAAAATTCGGAGGGTCCTCTCTTAGGGACAAAGGGTTATCTTAGGCCAGAAAAGCCTGAGGCAAGAGCCACTCGAGTCGACTGATGACCCCTCAAGCCGACTGATTTCTCCTTCAAGACGACCAATGGCCCCCTCAAGCCGATCAAGGGACCATAAATTCATTACGGACTTGTGGGAAAGCGGCAGCTGATGGTTCCCTAACCACACAACAAATTTCGAACACAATCAGCCCAGGCGTTGCGGAGTTTGTGACAAGACACTTTGCAATACCCTCCACGCGGCAAACGCGCCCACGTGCAGTGGAAAGTTTCGTCCAAATGGATGTCGGCTACTGGTCTCGAACACGGGTCGGTTGGATAGGGGGGCTAACAACAAAGGGGCCAAAGAAATATAAGCTTAATTATAGCTATAGAAATATAAAGGCTTCTTCAAAGCGTTCGCTTACGGGCTGGACGGAGGGCGCTAATATTCCGATTTTTTTCCTCATATACCACGGAAAGACGAGCGAGCGCCTTTAAAATGTCAGAGTAGGTGTCCAATTGTTCAAAAATAGGGTACTGAAAGTTGCATTGCAATCGGTTGATAAATACGCGCTTATTCATATATATTTAATAGATAACTTGTTTAATCCCCCACCCCCATCTGCACTGGTTAAGGGCTTAAAAACACAAAACGAGTTCGATTGCATTTCAACCTTGAGTAACCAGTAAAAGCGCCGTAGTTGGCGAATGAACGAGCTGAGCGCGAAGGGAAATTGTATTGGTAAAATTTTCAACTCAATCGGGGAAGAAGTTTCTGAGATACAAAAACGTGCGCACGTTGCGGCACGTGCAGAGACACCCATCCCTGACTTATGGAAATGTGGAGGCTGAGAAGGTCCCTAACCACACAAACCAAATTTGAACACAATCGGCTTCAGTCTTCCTGTATATAACAATAGGGTGTGCACGTGCGCACGTGCAGAGCCCCCCATCCCCTGACTTGTCGAAAGGCGGCGGCTGAAAGGTCCCCAACTTCTCACCAAACTCAAAACCACCAATCGGTTCAGCCGTTTCTGAAATATAGAATAGGGGTGTGCACGTACGCACGTGCAGAGGTACCCTACCCTTGACTGGAAAGACGGTGGCTGAGGGGTCCCTAACCACTCACCAAATTTGAACACAATCGGCTCAGCCGTTCCTGAGATATAAAAAAAAATATGATTATGGGGTAGGGGTGTGCACGTGCGCACGTGCAGAGTCACCGCACCCCTGACTTGTGGAAAGCGGCGTTGAAAGGGGTTCACCTAAACCACACACCAAATTGGAGGCACAATCGGTTCAGCCGTTCCTGAGATATAGAATAGGGGTGTGCACGTGCGCACGTGCAGAGGCACTACACCCCTGACTAGTGGAAAAGCGGTGGCTGAGGGGTCCCTAACCACCACCAAATTCGAGAACAATCAGCCCAGCCGTTGCGGAGTTTTTTCGACAAACACATTTTAACACCCCTCACGCGGCACGCGCCACGCGCAGTGGTAGTCACCAACATGAGTCCGGACTGGTGAAACAAAACATGGTAGGTTGGATGGGGCTACTACGGCAAAGAAGCCCGTTGTCAATCGGACGTGCGTTCCAAAGATTCAGCTTCTCAAAAAGCGTCGCCACGGGTCCGGTCGCCATAATCAGATTTTCCCATATGCCACGTAAAGGACGAGCGAGCGGCGGACGCGCTCGCTCGTAACTATTTGCATTCAAGAAAACAATTTCAGCGGGTAATGTTAACAAAAAAGTTGGGTAAATATTTTGTTAATCTCTATATTACTCATTACAAACCCTCACTTACGCAGCGTATAGGGTGGTACCACCCTCCCTAACCAAGTCACACTTACCGGGTGCTGACTTACGCGTTAGTCGGCTATAAGAACGGACGCAATTTTCGAGGGCTTAGTGCGACTTGAAGTTAGGGTGTCTATAAGAGCCGAAAAATCGAGTTATCACTTAACCAGAAAAGTGTCACTTAGCTTAGAGGCTTTTAGGGTGACTTTAAGTGTGGCTATAAGAACCGAAACTCGAATTTCAAGTTTCACTTAGCTAGTGCGCTGGTTAGTGCGGCAATAAGAACCAGGGCCCAGGTCTAGTCCACTTGATTCCGAGATTACCGATGAACTAAGATGAATTCGTTGTAAGAGATCTTTTATGTTACTTTACTTTTTTACATCTATTGGTAACCCGTCCTTTGCACACCGACCCGTAATCTCAACATTAAAAAAAGAAGTAAACGAGTAACGGAAGTTACTTGGTCCGTTACCTGTTTTGAAAAGTAACAGTTCGATACTCGTTTACTGAAAAAGCAGCTCCGTTAGAAACGGAGTTAAAGTTTCTCACCACTGCTGTATACACTATACAAGGCTGGAAATAATTGTTTTGTGTATGCCGGTGCCGCACACAAGGATATGCTTCCAGTGAACAACTCTCCAATAAATAAGTTCCTTAAAATACATTACAATCCAGAGGGCCCCATAACATGTGTACGGTTAGGCTAGAATGGCTTACATCGACAGCCATTTTTGCTCGCTCGTCAAATCATTGGGACTTTTCATAGAGCCCCACTATGGCTGTCTCTCTCGGTCACCCGATACTACCGTGAAGTAACCCAACCAGTACCACTCGATCTGTCGTTTCACATTCATGGACCACCACCCGAGGGTCGTCATCGGCTTAGGATGGTGCCAATTGTCACGGTCAGGTTACAGAGCTTCTTCATTTTGCAGCTCGACTGGGATAACCGCTGCGATAATGCTACTCCCGCTCTCCGGGCGCTTGGCTGGCCTAGTATAAGTATTTGTGATTGCGTGTCGAGACTCGCTGAACGTGTACCACGGTCTGCATGTGCTGTTAGAACGCTGCGCGACATGTTTCGCCCGCGTTGCGCTGTTACGGGGGCAGTAAGCGCGCCACCGCCGCGGGCACAGCCGCCCCCGAGTTGCCCCGTTCTCGGCAGTGGGCCGCGCAGCGCCTCTCTCCGTGCGGAACCGTCACGTCCCGGAACCGACTGCCGCGACATGTCACTGGCTCCGTCTCGTCTTGTGATCGCAGCTCTTACAGCGCCTTCAGAACTGAATACGTCGAGGAGTAGTCATTTGTATGAGTGTCATGCTGGATTGATTCGTGTCTGTGATGGTCATGTTTTGACTGGGCCACTCGTGAAAACGCCCCAATATATGAGCAGCATACATACATGTCCAGCGTTCCCACAGCAACAAACTCATCAACCAATTAAAGACCGTAGAGTTTTATTTTTATTTTCCCTCAGCGGCACATGGTTTAGAACTTCGCGAACGATTTTTTCGAGCCGGAGCTCTTCACCACCTTGAGGACGTTGAAGCGTACGGTCTTGCTCAGTGGGCGGCACTCGCCGGCCGTGATGATATCGCCAATCTTCACGTCACTGGAACCAGAGGAAACAGGCGTCACAACACGGTAGCTATCAGCACCAAACGAGACGACGAATCTGTCGACTTATAACAAATGAACTGAAAGGTTGACAAGCGATAGCGCGCCTGGCTATGCTTCCCAACGATCACACCATTAATTTAGTTGTATTTACCAGCCCAACAATAAGGCCTTAACCCGCGCCGTGAACAGTGGAAAAAATACCTAACGTTCGAAAGCACGTCCAAAATAAATTTGGAGCTATTTCAGTCATTTGTTTTGCTCAGGTCAAAAATCAGATCATCAAAGGTAAGAATTTCCAGTTCTAGGACAAAACTTCGAAAACCTCAATAATCTCGGAAACCATGCCAGCCAGGATGATGGAACAAACAAGAAAAAGACATCGGAATATCTTGAAAATTGATATTGCTAAGGTATCTTCAAGCTCAGGTCAATAGTTAAGGCTCCAGGTCATCACAAACAAAAATGCTACGTTTTGGGTAAGTGTTGGTTTCAGCAAATAACTTTATACCTAATCATATCAGGCAACAATTGTGACGCCATCGTGTTAGTCTCGTCAGGGCGCTTCGAATCACATTAAAGTTGACCAGGTTAGGTAAACATAAGAAATCCGATATATACGAATTATACCTGTACCCATGAGTCACGACCATATGAAAACCTGTAAGTGTTAAACCGATCGACAAAAATCTGTGACTGGTACGCCCGCAAACTTTATTGGAGGTGGAGTCACGTGACCCGGTCTGGTGATCTGACCGGAGGTGACCCGAGGTCAATAATTGCACCAGTATGTGGGATGCCCAACAGCTGTGCAAAAAAGGGCAGCGCTGCACGCCGCCGCTGAACTGCTGTTTTCAAAAACTTAAGGGGGGCGTCAAACGCCCCTCCCGCGCACGGCGAGGGTTAAATGGGACTGGTATGACTGGAAAGCATAGCATTCCATAGCATCCAAATCATACCATGAAGTACAGTTGGCCCAGTTGATGGCACTTCCCTATTTCCATAGCTTCCGAAAAAATCCCCGAAACGGTATAGTGATTTTTTTCACGATATTTTTAAAGTTGGAACTCTAATGAACACCAGACAAGGAACTTATAACAAAAGCAACAGCTTGAAAGTTTGAGACGGTGACAACCTTGTGTACTTGTGTCAATCAGTTAAAATTTCAAAACATTTTGAGACCATTGATCTCTACATTCTCAAGTCCTCTGATACAACATATTAACAAAATTCACACGGCAAGCGTTTCGCGGTGTTCGCAGCAGCCACTCACCGGAAGCAGGGCGACAGATGGACGCTCATGTTCTTGTGACGCTTCTCGAAGCGGTTGTACTTGCTGATGTAGTGCAGGTACTCGCGCCGGATGACAATGGTGCGCTGCATCTTCATCTTCTGCACGACACCGGTCAGGATGCGGCCGCGGATCGACACGTTGCCGGTGAAGGGGCACTTCTTGTCGATGTACATGCCCGAGATCGCCTGCACAGGAGATCGTCTTGGTCAGACACAGCTGGTGTAGGCTATGACGGGGAAATGGGCGTGCTCACAAGGAAACTAGCACAAAGGACAGCTGGTATATTACCCTCTATAGGTACAATAGTATATTCAGAGTAATGCATGGTGCTAAAACGGCTAAATCAAAGCAATCAAGATCCATTGGTACAATCATTATCGCCGAGGGGCGCGATGCACATGCAAGGACTTCCGTCAACGAATGGGAAAATCTATCGGATAAAAACAGCAGGAACCGACGTTAGCCATGTTTTTTTCACAGGCATATTCTTTCAGATAGTGACTAGATGTTTCTGAATATCTTACACAATTGCCCACTCACCACCCCAAAAATACCGATTGTCATGAGACATTCAATATAGAAGCATATTCAACTGCCAATGCATGCATTGTGAAGAAATATCCGGTGGCAGTGGAGCTGAGAACTAGAGAGTTCTGGGAAATGCCATTGTCCCTAGGGAATAACATATAGAAATATAATGGTTTTAACAAACAATGGAAAATGCAGTATTGCCATGATAACTTAGTAAGTTTGGCCACACAGCTCATAGCTGGTGCACTAATAACCATTACATGTCCAGATTGAAATCACTGAAAAATACAGTAACCACTAAGATGAAAACCCCAGGGTGTATTTTACATTTATTTGCCTAAACAAGTGGGCAATGGGTAGTGCCAATCCTGGTCTAAATTTTAGCTGCCAGGCAGGTAGCGATATCAGTGTATTTTGTAGTGATCATGTAGACATTGTAGATCAGATTGTATTTTGGAAAAGGTCTGTGACCAAAATATCAACATGTCATAAATCAATATAATTAAACAAGGATAACAACTGTTAACAAACTGCAGCAGTGATGCTGACTGTCACTGCAGTCGTGACACCAACAAATCTGAGTCACAGGACACTGCACATACCATGCTAACTCCTCACGCGAGACAAAAAGTGCAATGACAAAAGTGATTGAATGGGGCCATCAGGCAGACAATTTGGCAATCGGATGCAGGATTCCAAAGACATAAGCTTCTGATGAGGATGATGATAAGGGCTTTAGGGCGCCAAATATAAGCTTCCAAAAAGCAATATGGTCAGGTTGGCTGCTTATAAGTGAGAAAGATCCTGTCTTTAGTGAGGACTTGCTAGCGCTCGCTCATAATTAATTATGCAAATGTGTTGCCAAAGGCATCTGGTAGTTGTTATACCATATTACTGAATATGTTGATTTAATAGTATTGGTGATGCAACCAACTGTATTAGCATGAAAGCAACATTTGTTTTTGGCATATTATGTTCTTTCAATCACATTATCTTGAGTGATATGTTCAGTTATTTCAGCAATCAGATAAGTCATATTGATGGAATAAATTATCACAACTTCTTCTATGGTCTCTCACCTCACGGGGAGTCTTGAAGCCAAGGCCAACATTTCTGTGGTATCTGAGGGCTTTGCCTGGCTTCTGAGTCTTCTGGTTCAGATTGATGGTAGGCTGGTGCTGGAAAGCCCTCTCGGTCTGAAAAAGAACAAAGCAGCGTCACCTAATTGAACAAGGGAGAACATAAAACTACCTCTCTTCCTAAAAAATATGACAAACTTTGTTATCTAACTAAATATGATCCTAATACTATATATAGTGATTCAGATCCTCAGGTTTGAACTTTTAATCATGACAAATAAGCTGTGGTGGCCTAATTGACACTGTTGACTTGTTAATTGCAATTGACCACTGGTGGTCAATTTGCAATTGATCACAGACAGTCAACATGACATTAGCATGGTAGGACAATAACAGCAATTATGATTGCAGCCGCAGGTACCCACATTCAGAATGCACCACTAAGGGGTGGGCAAACTGTTATCCCAGATCATCTTATTAACAAAACATAACACTACAGCTTTGAACATATTGCATAATGCATACGCAGGGTAATCTTAAGATTTTATCAAACCAATCAGTAGCTTCAGACTATCAGCTGGCAATAGTTCATGACAGCATTTTGACATTGTGTGTGGCCAGAAGTGGCAGCAGATGTCTGTAAATCTTGTCATTATTTTAACATAATTCATTGCACCAGCAATAAGCATCATATTAGTAATCAGAACATTTCAAAGCTGCAGGAAAACCAGTACATATATCTGTAGCTGCAGTTGGACCTCGAGTCAAATAAAATAAATGCTTATTTAACATAAACCAAGTTCTCAATGTAGCTGCCGCCATGTTCCTTGCAATCAGATGTAATGCCAGTGGCACTGCTGTCGGTTGAAACAGCACAAAGTGATACAAATTGTTAGCGTTTGGTAAGCAGGTGCTGAGAATGTTTCTAGTTTGAGTGCAGCTATTAAGGAATCAGATGTGTAGAATCAGTTTTATGTAATGCCTTTATCTAGTGAGTGCACAAGCAGAATATTGCCTACAAAGAGCTAATATGAATGCTGATGATTAAGTCTTAGAGGTGCCTTAACTCAACAAGTTATGCAGCACCCATACTCAGACATGAATACAAATAGCATGACAAAAGTTAAGTATTGTGTTACAATCATGTATAAATCAGTCAAGAGTATAAAAGTGCTACAAATGAGGGAAATTCAGCCAGATAAGGATACAGCATATCTTTCATATAAATTGTTATGGATGTGTCTTTACCAGCATCACAATGTGAAATATAAATTAATCATTATACTGACACATTACTAAAACTATGAGACAGCAGTCTTCATAATATGACTCATTTTAAAGATAGTACAATGACGGATTAGGACTTGTCCTAGTCGAGTCTTTCCCTAAACGAGTTCACTGAAGAAATAGGTACTCAAAGGCTGTTCCAATTGACGACACGAACCAGACTGAGAACTGTGCTGCCTTACTAGTTTGTTTACAGGCGATTTCAAACAGATTCAAGACATTAGCACAAACATTACCTTGTTAATCTGTGAGGATATGAAATAAACCCAAAATAAGCCATCCTCCTTGAAAAATAATACAAAAATCGAGATTGTTTACCTGATGGTCGAGGGTCGCCATGATCGCAACTAAAAGGAGGTTTCCAGCGTTGGGAAAAGGTGACAACTAAATTTCTGAAGTTTGCAAATAAGTCGTTCGGGCCGTGCCTTTCGGGATTGTATGTTGATGAAAATATTAAATAAGTAAAATTTTCAATTTGAGTTTATGTTTTGTTTGATGATACAAACATAAAATTTAAAATTATAAATTTTTTAAATTAGGCTCCCCTAGAAATTTTTCCTTTTCCCTTTTTTCCCCCCCGCAGGAATCTAGAGATATTTTGCATATGCCCTCAAATATGGTATCCTAAGTCAAAATGGCGCTTTATAGACATATCTTGACTATGTTTTGATTTGAGTTCAGTGGTTTTGATATTTTGTATAGACGTTACATGGATTAGAAATACCATCCATGGACGTTACCTATAAGGCCTTGGTATAGACGTATTCAACAAGTTCAAGTAAGCTATATATGCATATGTTTTGATATTTTTCAAGTTTTCTGGCGCTCGCAATGCCCTATAACCACTCGCGTGGTGTTCGCCAAGGCTCTATATTCGTGTGGTATTCGTAAGGCCATATAGGTATTCGTTACCGATGGCATTGCGCGTGTCAGCGACTTGACTAACGAATGAATGAATGAATTTCAGGCACAGTCCGGCGCAGTAGGCAGTACGCAGTAGTTTCAGGCGCAGTAGTCCGAAGGCACGGTTTCAGTGTGAGAGTCGTCAATGACTGGAACGCTCTCCCGCTGACGTTGTCCTTGCCTCTTCCTTGAACCAATTCAAGTCCCGTCTGGATGCCCACTGGGCAGACATCCACTTCTACATCCCTGATTGAGTCCTCCAGTACCATGAGCTTGGTGAGAATGTCCTAGTGGCCAGTCCTAGTGGCCTTCTAAATCCTGATTACGTTAAGGTATGAATGAATAAATGAATGAACGACTGGCTAATTGGTGACAAAAGACACACAAGAAAATTGGAGCCTTGGTTCTGAAAGGATATGGTTCTTGACCCATATGCAAACAAGTTTTCTGGCAATCAGGTGCAGTGATAAGATATAAATAGAGTCTGGAAAATGTGTAGTGACCAAATATTTAAAGAAAATAGTTCACCTTCAACATGGGTTTTAAACAGAATGAGTTAGCAGTTGTGTAGCCCGTGTTGAAAAACCCATCTTTCATCTTTCTGTGCTGAAAAGGCTCTTCAGCCAAATATATTTGACTTTGTTGAAGGAATTGAACAAGTTTCAAATCTCTTGGCGGACCTCTGAATAAGTCAACCCTGCCTTCATTCCCCTTGGAACAGGGTGAAAGTTGCAGTTAGCACCTTGGTCCCAAGAGGATATTGTGCTTGGTCAACAACCATTTTTAAGTTTTGACTCAAGGCGATTCAGTCACCATTCTATTGCTGCCTATTGCTGTGTGATAAGTCAAGTGGCTCGAGGCATTGCAATAGTTAGATTAATAAGTATGTACTATGTACCTACCCAAGACCTTAGAGATTGTGGAATTGGTGATTTCAATACCTACCCAAGAAATATTGCTGTTCGGTACCATCACTCATCTATGGTCAGCTAGGTACTTATTTTTTGCTAGTATTTTATCTGGATTAGAGTAGAGTTGCTGATTCCAAATATGAGGACATATGTGGGGCAAATTGAAAATAACCATCAAATTATCCTAACATACCCTGGGCCAATAATATGCCACTGTTCCACATTTGGTGCAGCAATTACTGATTGGGTTAGGTCTTGGCTCAATGCTTATTGGTCACACTAATAGATATCATATATGAAATTAGCACATACAAAACCTAAAAATAGTAATATTTATGCATTTAACAGGTATTGGACTTAGGGTAAATTTAACCTAAAATTGTCATGCATATCCATTTGCATTAGCAGGATACTTGCTTTCTGAGCTAGTGACTTGGTTCAAATCCCCCCTCCCTCTGGCTGCACCTCTGGGTGGTGCCTTGCAGGATTGTGGTGCGACGGTGCTGCTGCCTGTCCCTCCTGCGGCTGTGGCGCCAACTAACGCGCCTGGCCGCCAGAGACGGAGGCGTTCTGGGTCACGCGACACTCCTGCCGCGGCACGTGCCAACTGCCAGTGCCACGTGCCATGCTGACCCCTCACGTGAGACGAAATATGGCAATAACATAATTGATTGAGTAAGACTATCAGATGGCGAAGACTGCTTGTCAATCGGATGTGGGATTCCAAAGATATAACTAAGCTTCTGAAAAGCATGCGGTCGGATAGGGTCGATGCTGGCCGGGTCGGCCGCTTATATGTGATAAAAGTACCGTATTCAGTGCGGACTCGCTCGCGCTTCGTGCTCACTCGTAATAAATATTGCGTCATGATGCCAGAGCCTAACAGCCATGTGTCATTTCATGGCACTAAAGATAGACACTATTAAAGGGAATAGTTCACCTTTAACATGGGTTTTGTACTGAGATAGCAGATTTGTAGAGCAGATCTAAAAATGGGTTGTGGCCTGTGGCTGAAGAATTACCTCGCTACGCTAAACGCTAAGTAGTTTCACACAGTACTAGTGTGCCACTTATAAAATAAAATGTTTCATTTTCCCAAAACTTTGCCGCCGGTAGTAGTAACTTCGAGCAACTTCTAACTCTACGTAACTATAAGTAACTCCAACACAGGACTAGTGGGCCCCTTTGAGGAGAAGTTTCAGGGCGGTTTCGGGTCACGGGGCAGTCTTTCGTGCCACGAAACCGCCCCGAAACTTCTAAATAATACCCACTAGTCCGGTGTCAAAATTACTTAGGGTTGCGGGTTGCGATGTAATTTTTTCACCACCAACATTTTTCTATCTGCTCTACAAATCTATTATCTCAGTTCAAACCCTATTAAGTGACCTATTCCCTTTAACCGTGCTTACAATGCAATCCTGAGTGTTATGTTTATGTTTACCCTATGGCTGTGTTATTATTCCATCGTAGTAGAACCACTATACTTGTAAAGTAAATTGGTAGGCTCATCCTCACTATGATTATTATTATTCACTAAATTGTGATGAATGAATGAATTATGACAATGTTGTCTACAACGCAATCGCAAAAATATGAATTGTCAACTGTAGCGTATTTGTTCACTCGAATTAGATACCCACTCTTTTCCTATTTATACATGAATGGTGATAGTTATGCAAAATATTTGTATTCACAGATGGTTCGTGTGAGCTATACATGCTTGTCACCTGTGCAGAGAGTGGTTGTCACTGGACTAGGGTTTGTCACACCATTAGGCTGTGGCTCGCAGCATGTTTGGAATAGGTGAGTACCATTTCCCTTGTTCATTTACTGAAGGTGTACTTTGCAACTTGGTAATTTGTTCATTTTTTAATGTCATGTTTATTGTTTATACTTTGTTTTCCTTCATTTCAAAGAACATGTATTCTGAGAATGTTCAATGGAAAGGTTTCCGATATTAAAATATATATTTACTACTGCACTGCAGCCAGTGGCAGGTAATTTCTGTTTGGGTGCCATGGAAGGTGGAAAGGGGAGCAATCGCTGCCAGCCCCACTGACTTGTGACAACACTTCCCTCTGCTTGTTATGTTCAGTACATGTATCTGACTGTTCTCTGCTGTGCCACTCTGTGTACTGTTATGACCGCCGCTCCCCAGGCCGTGTCACTCTGTGTACTGTTATGACCGCCGCTCCCCAGCCTGTGTCACTCTGTGTACTGTTATGACCGCCGCTCCCCAGGCTGTGCCGTGGTGACGTGGGAATCGCAGCCCTCTCCGGGCTGTGTCACTCTGTGTACTGTTATGACCGCCGCTCTAGTTGCCCTGGTTATGACCGCCGCTCCCCAGGCTGTGCCGTGGTGACGTGGGAATCGCAGCCCTCTCCGGGCCGCAGTATGCCGGCCTGCCGAGCCGCGTCGCCGGCCTGGTACCGGAGGGCTCCGGCTCAGGTCAGCTGAACCTCGCCGATCACTTCGCCGCCTCGGAGCGTCGCTCGCTCAGCCGCGCCACCTGTCTGGCTGTGGTGGCCGCCGAGGAGGCCGCTCGCAGCGCCGGCTGGCGGCCGCAAACCGAAACTGAACAGGTGGGCACGCTCGTTTTCTACAATATTCTGGACTCAGATCATTCCTTGACTCAGCAAAATGATTTATGTGTGATTGGTTCGGTAAAATTGTGATAGACGGTCAGATATGTTCTACTGAACGTGTGGGATCGCAGTATTAATGGTGATCGCTAGGGGAGCTGCTTCATGGCAGTCCTCAGCTGGGAAATTGTATAGTCATGACGCTGTATACTGGATGATATGGGTGTGATTGGCTGGGAATTACATAGAAAGGAAATGTTGTGTTTGCTTGATTCGGATCAAGGAATTGACTGGTTTCTTTATGATCGGGAATCAATCGTATTCAGTGGCGTGATAAAATTAGCTTAGCTGTGGGGGATGCGGTATATTAGCCCCGTTGTCATTAAAGGGAATATAGCACATTTAACATTAGTTTTTAACTGAGATAGCCAGATTGTCGGGTGTACTGAGAAACTCTAAAATCTGAAATTTTGCCTTCAAAAGACCTTAGTGCTGAGTTTGAACGCAAAAACCGTGGCTTATTTGGGGCATATGGGCATATTACAAAGTTCGTGGACGTTCTCCGCATACGTCAAATTAGTTACTCCACTTTGGATTTTCCACCGCACCTCGCTTTTTGAACCGTCGCCCAGTATTTCAAGTTACCTTTGCGGTCCGCCCCGACTCCGCCACCGACGGTCGGTCAGGCGCTCGGCACACCTCTAGTGATTCACGTAGCGTGTCCCCACGTCCCTACCCCGGCGCGAGGCGAGCGCCGTTTCGACCCAGCCTCAGTCGCGTATTACGTACCGGATGCACCCATCGTGCGGTGCCGGCAACAGCAGCTGTCACTGGGCGGGCGCAAAGTTTCCATTCGATGCTCCTTCGTTGACGCACAACTCGCTTTGGTGACGCAAGATTGTTGTGACGTTCCACCATGTAAACATATTACTATTTTTCAAATCAATACAACCAAAATCTCTGACTTTTTTTCCTCGCAAAAATGAATGCCAGGACGAAATCAAGCATTCTTCTCCATCATTCTACATACTTTTCCCAAGGTGCTATATTCCCTTTAAACTAGTTAGCCAAGTTCCTTCTCAAATCATGATTTCGCCGGCCATGAAAACGTTTGTTTACACAAGCAGCTTGGATTCTGTTGACGGGTCATGGACACGACATATCCTGAGGAACCAGACTTTCCTTCCTCTCTATTCGTTTCATTCAAAGGTCATTTTAGCGGGAAAATATCGTTTAGAACCACTAAACTTGCATAATAAGTTCCACTATGACAAGAACGTGCTGTGCGCAAATGGACTAGTTGCAGGTTATCTAACACATTGTTTTTATGCATTTGATGGAACGCGAATTAATTTAAAATGTTTTATATACTGTCAATGTTATATAAAATCCTCTGAATTATCAGCAATATAACTAATTAAGTATATTTACGTAATTTATAATTCAGCTCTCTGATTGGTCGTGACGCAATTTAGCAATTATTCAGGCGATCGACGTTACCTGAGGTAGTTTGAGCAGTTCGGTTGACAATTTTTTATATAGAGGTTCATTGGGAAAATCAACATCAGATTTATCGAACGAAAATCAAAGCACGTGATATGGCGGACTTAAACAGATGCAATTCAATTTGTAATCACGCATTTAACAGAAGCAAACACATAACTAAAATTGTGGAATTCTACCCTGTGACCAAATCAATATCTAACGCAGTTCAAAGGGCATTTTACGGATAGCTAAAGCCAGACGGATCCTAAGGATAATCTAGGTATATCTTTTCATACAAAGCTCTGGACCCGACAGAAAATATTTCAAAACAACATTGAGGCACAGTTGCATTTTGCAAGTGGTTTCTGGGGCAGTGTTCCAGTGAGGGCAGCATCCGGATCTGAGCCACTTAAAAACTTCCTGTGGAGGTAGCTAAGCAAGTTATAGGTGTTTAAGAAGAATATCCAGACCAGGGAGCAGCTAAAGCCAGCCGTGGGAGCTGCAGTGGCGGCCATCCCGCCGTCATGGCCCGTAAGCATCTTCGTGATATGGAGTGGAGGGCAGAGCTGTGCCTCAGCCATGGATAAGTGAATTCGGGGATTGTAACGTACAAGCTTGATGCGTATTTTGTGCGCTTTGGCCTTCGTAAGTTAACGCGTTAAACGGTAAGCAGCAACGCGTAAACAAAGGAACACGACGTAAAACCAAAGGACACCGCGTGATGAGACGATGGAGTGGTGGTATGTGGTGCGGGGCTTTTAACTGCAATAATTCGAAAAAGAAGTGCCCTGAAGTTACTTTTCATCGAGTCCCAGCGAATCCAGTAGCCTTTTTCATAAAGATATACTCACCGGTTGTATGTGTAAATTGTAGGCTTGTATAATTTTTGGGAAGCACATATATGTTATATGTAGTTATATTAACGTGTTATAATATTATAGAAACATATTATATGTAGGCTCATTTACAATTATACTTACGTGACGTGTGTAAATTTTGGTGAAACGTATTAAATGTGTAAGTTGTAAAATCGGAATCTACAACCTACGCATACAACCGGTGTGTATAACTCTTTATGAAGAAGGCTACAGAAGGGTAATGTGAATATTATTCAGACGGAGTGAGTGAGGCCGCGAAGTGTTCGAACGAGCGTAATCTTACAGATGGGCCAAAATCCGTCTTCATCTTGCTTGCCTGCATCACTAGCGGATCCAGGGGGCGGCAGGGGCGTTAGTCCCCCCCCATATTGCCTGAAATTGACGAAATTGGACATATATTCCACTGTAGAAGGAAATATAATAAACTTTTACAAAGGCATATTTATCTTAAACCATTCAGTAAGGTACAAGGAAGCCAAATCCGATGAGTTTTTCGAATTTGATGCAACTTTTTGAAATTTAGCCCCCCCCATGTACAGGTTCTAGATCCGCCAGTGGCTTGCATGCGTGCGTTTCAGGGATAACTTCCGTTTCACTGCACTGATTATGCAAAAGTATGCACTGATAATTTGGTCGTAAAATAAGACATGGTATAGGCTACGTGAAGGTATTTAACACAACTAAATAAACTTCCACCATCCATAA
>VOPJ01013038.1:0-21569 GCA_014673585.1 Semibalanus balanoides | reverse complement strand
TTTGGACGCCCCTCCAAGGTTTGTCAGGGAATAGGGATAACAGACAAAATTGGCACAGTTGTCCAGGCCATAATTACACACATTATGTGGAAGTTTTGAACTCAGGTCATCTCAGGTCAGGTCACCATGTCACGTACAGCGCCCTTACCAATAATGTTTGTGGTCGTGCCCAAACCACATTTGTCCAAGAAAATGGAAGCTTACATGATTTCATAAGGTCATAAGTGCCCACAATTCAGATAACTCGGATATTTGTATCGGTGACCTAGGATCAGGTCAATTCATTATAATAAAATGGGAAAATATACAAATGCTATATTTCCAGAGAATGCACATTAGATCTCAATTATCACACATTCATGTTATTGTAGCTCATTCTCGATTCCACAGATGCAATTGCTGCTTACTGATCTCTGCAAGGTCAGTTGAGGTCATCTGAGGTCACTGGCACCTTTTTGTCATTAATTATAATTATAATAAAGATAGAGGCGTGTGAATGGCATCACTGTGTTTGACTCGACGAGTGGCGTCACTCCATATGCAATATGACTCACTGGGGTCACCACATGACCTTGACCAGAGGTCACATTTTGAAGTTGACCGAAGCCCGGTCATCATTAATAGGTATGTTTGGAAGCGTTGTGACGAAACAAACACGATTGTGTTAAAATTAGTGTTTTACTTTCATTTGATAAAAGTTATTTACAGACAACTTTGGGAAGAAAATGTCATCATGACCATTGGTAACCTCTTGAGCCTAAACTATTAGCTTGAGCTAAAATTTAAGGACACAAATAGGAAATGCATTTTGTAGAAACTTTCGATTGCTTCTTTGCTCCTAGCTCTCGTAGCATAGTTCCTGAGATATTTGGGGGTTTCAAATACCTATGCTTGGAAATTTTGACCTTCGATGACCTCTGACAACCTTCACCCTTGCGAGTGCAATGTCCGATATACCTAAGTGACCGTGCATGAAAGGGGTAAGACCCCCTGGCGTTTCACCGCTAATTGAGCTAGAGCTATGGTTAAAAAACGAGCGTGTTGCTTGTGCCACGAGAAAGGCGTTGATAACAAATTTTAATGTCCTGGGTCATTAGGTGACCTCTGAGGGCATGTCGATGACCCGGATGTCATCAAAATCGTAAAGGCATCAAAATTGATTTTAATCGAGCTATAATCATGAATGAGCATATCATTATGCAAAATAGGGACTAAATTTGAAATCAGCATCACCAAATGCCCTAGAAAATATCAAATTCCAAAAAAGTCATCTCGGGTTATCTGAGGTCATTGACCTCGGCTGACCTGTGAAAGGGCTTGACCCTATTGAAACATATAATAATGTAAAATGGATACCAAATTTAAAATATCCTAAAATTTGAAATAAATAAGCGTCAAAAAATATCCTAGAAGCTGCCAGAGACCAAAAAAGTCATGTCAGATTATCAAAGATCGCGATCTTAGTGGAGGCCATAAATGTCACGTTGTAACACTTGTGCAACATACATATGCTCCTGAGCAACAAACGCTCGGAAACTGCACAAGACAAGCATCGATACTATACGCCAGTTGGGCCTGACATGACCTTGAGAAATAGGTCATAGGTCACAGGTCATGATGGAATAAATTATATTTGTATTAGAGTATGTGTCAAATTGTGCAAAAGTAGGGTACCGAAAGTTTCATCGCAATCGGACATCGGTTGATAAATACGTGAGTAATTCCCGAAAAAACGATTCGAAGGCATCTCCCCCTGCACTGGCGAGGGTAAATATTAACCTGAGTCAAAAATTGACCGAAATAGTTTCGACATTATTTTGTTGACATGATGTTGTTACGACATTTTGCGCTTCGAAAAAACGACCAGGAAAAGTTCGGAACGTATGGTAAAATGATTATTTATAGCAATTAATATGTACCTACAAATGCAATTGATTTCTCATAGTTTCTATTGTTATACGTACACCTAGCATGATATCAATGTGTCGCACTTGTGTTCTTTAGCTGGACCAATCATGCTGCTTTTAACACATGCTTCCATATGAAGCTTTTTGACACAGCGCTGATTTTTTTCTCGACACATCGCTGAATGACAGGACAAAACGCCAGTTATATTCGTTAGGAGAGTCTTTACAATCAAACATAGTATGGTGTGTTTGTAGTCTTCTTAACGCTGTGGTTATGTAAGGACAGTAAGGCAATGAAATAATTCGTATTTTAAGGTTTTTTATTTGACCATACAAAAGTTGAGTTGAAGTTATTTTATGTTTGATAAATAATTATTGAATATTATTTATATCCAATAAATATAAGAGTATGATGTATAAAGGCAGGGGCTGTGTGGCAATTTACCGAGTTCATTCGATGCAAAAATGTGCTGTAGAGCGAGAGGAGTGTGCCTGGTCACATAAGTTCGTGATAAAAGACAAGGAAGGATGTGTAATTTGTACTATTTGCTATACATAAATATATACTTCAATATGAATGTGTGTAATGAAGTTGTCGAATCGAAGAGTTCGGTCTTCAGTCCAGTTTAGAGTCTTTTGTCACTTGCACGCTAAATTGTTCCTTTCACACACTCTCTCAGTTTCTCCATACAACCACACACTCGGCGGCGGGTCACAGACCCTCTCTCTGGCGGCCAGATACAGACTGCCGGTCGCTGTCGGCTCACTCGGCTTCGTCCGGCCGGCCTCACCCGGTGACGTCACACTCTCTCAACCAATGACAATGATGAGTACACGTGATCAATCATCGCATAACAGTCAATACCAAATAGAGCAAAGGAGGATCACGGCCAGTATTGTTCCCTCTTATTTATTTCGCACCGCAGGTGATATTTTTGCGCTGTGATTTTATAACATTAAAACTACTACCTAAAGCTGACCGCGGTCAGCTTTAGTACTAAATTTCACATAAACAAATTCGTTTTTACTTTTACAATGCTAGGACCCACCAGATGGAGGGGCAAAAAGATGGTTTTACCCCCTTTGTTTTTGCCAGGGGTCAACTATACAATAATCCGTGGCATCACCAACCCCTCAATCTGTCAGACCTGTAGATGACTGATAAAGCAAAAATCAAATTTAAAGTTTAAATGATTATTCGATCAACCCCTAATTGCCAAATGATGCCTAAACTAAGAGCGTCGGGAAAATAGATGTCGGAGAGGATAAAAGGTAGGAGTTCAAATGGGTACATAAATAATATGTTGTCATTTATAGAACACTCCATAAATGAGGTCAAAGGTTCAATGCAGAATCGAGTTTTGTTTGTGACAGGCACAGGGGCGGATCCAGGGGGGCACGGGGCCATGGCCCCCCAAAGGGCCTGAGGCTATGATTTGCCCCCCAAAAAAGGTCGGACAAATTGAAATTTTTCGTAAAAATTGCCTTTGCAGCAGTAAAAATCCAGCTTTTCACAGTCAAAAACTGGAAAATTTCGCGCCGCTTTGGCGGTCATGACACAAGGGCACTGCTAAACAAAATTTGAATATGGAATGCGATTAGGTACATTTAAGTTCCTGGTCAGAGCTCTTCCTCCTTGGCGGTGATTACTGACCACAGAATTCCAACGCTTTAATCTGATTAGACAGATACCAGCTACAGATTTACTAAACTCACTGGACGCACGCCCGGCGACCCCTCCGTGAACTGCACTTCTCCGGAACCATGACGGCGTCCCTCTCGGCTATTGATGGCGGCCCCGCACAAAATGTTGAAGGCAGAACGAGCAGCGTGCGTGAGAGACGGGGCCCCGCCAAATTTTCCCAAATATTGGGTGGCGCTCCAGTCCCCGATCGGGTGGCACCTCTCAAGACACTTACTTGGTTCTTTTGTTAATTTCTGGCCAACGCCACTGAATCCAAGCTCATGGGCGCCCCCCAACTTTCAAAATGTGGCGCCCCCTGATTATCAGTTTCCATGGTGGCAAATGCCTTCTGAGGCGCGCAAGATGTCTTCCAAGGGCGACATGGTGCCTTCTAAGGGTTTGCATAATACGCTCTAAGTGGCGTAAATAATACCTCCGATGGGCGGCAAGGTGTCTTTTATGATGCTTTAAAACGCTTCTTATCTTCTGATACGGTCAAAAATACTTTTCGAGGGCGGCATGATGCCTACCTAAAGGGCGGCATAATGCAATTTTTTGGGCGCTAAAATGTTTTTCCCGAGGGCGGCAAAATATGTCTTCCAGGGCGTAGCCAGATCTGGCCAATGAGGGTCCCGAACCTGATTCCCAGGGGCCCTTGGCGCTCGAGGAGCCCAAATGGAGATGAGGGCCCTACAAAACGAAAATTTTGTAGAGGCGTTGCTTAGTGCGCACTCAGTCTGTATGACATCAGTTAGCGCACTGTTTTTACAAAAAAACACGATTTTTGCAACGATATCGTGGGCAGTGAACAGCCTTTTGTCTGGGCCTGGATGGATATAACATTTTTTCGTCATTTCAGCCGACCCCCTCAATACTTATCGGTGACGCCCCTGCGAGTTTGGTATGAATAAACGTGATATTACTTAAGGTGTGTTATGCTACGGAAAAGTGGTGTTCTGTGTGTTTAATTGTTATTTTAATGTGTTTTATTGTGTCTGTGTTAAATTATATTTGTCCCGATTCTTTACCTTTTTTTCTCGAAAAAATGTTTTTTTCCCAAAAAAAGTTTTTTTTTCTCGAAAAAAAGTGGTTTTCCCCCAAAAAGTGTGGATTCCCCACCTTTTTATTATCTCAAATGCCAAAATAAGGTGAAGAGCCCAAATCCGCGGAGAAAAAGGGTAACCTTTTTGCAAAAAAAAAATGAAACCCCCCAAACCGAGCCCGGCTGGAATCCCCGCCCTGGACAGGCAATTAGATAGCCCTGGAACAATTATAATTTTCGCCAAGCATATCAAGCAATCGAGTATTCTCTTTGATCTCTGGTTTGTACAAATAAATGGTCCACACATCTGGACAGTGACTCACTGATCAAATGATCATTATAAATGGATGTTTATTCATCGCAAGAGCACAAGTGAAAATCATTGCACGAGGTTTATGATTGGTTAAAACGAAATCGGACAATTACGTCACACAGCTGAAAACGTGAGATAATGAGCCGGCTAAAATCTGGGGGCAAAGTGACCCTTTTGCCACCAGGAATTTTGACTGGGGCATCTGGCAGGCCCGCAGTCCATCGCCACTGATTCAACATGAATTTCCAAATGAACTTCAGCGGAAATAAAAATATAATCTATGAAGATTAAATACGAAATCCTTGAGACAATATAAGCTGTCAACCCTTGCGACGCTATACAAGCTTTCAAACTGTTTTAATCAAGCCTGTGTGAGTTATGTTAGAAGTTTGCATGTTCGGCAAGAATGCTCCAGACTGGCAACAAACAGAGGCATTAACTGACAAATAAAACAACAAGAAGATAGTTCAAGTTTCGTTTCTCTTATCCTCGCACAAGCACCACCGTTGTACAACAATCAAACTCATTATAAAGTCATCATAAATCCCTTCAAACTTACTCCGGTTCATTTCATAAGCAGCTTCCGTGTTACATTTTGCGAAATAAGTTACCCTGCGTCTACAATAACGAACAAACTTTCCATACTTAATATTTAACAACGATGGACAACTTTTTTCCGTTTTCTCTCTGATTAACTCTAGGGGAAACTGCACAATCCTGAAATCGAATAAAGCAAGTATCAGCTCCATTGTGTCTTCCTCGCAGGAGTTTCATAGACTAAGTATATTTTATTTCAAATGTTACTGGCTATTCTTAAGTTAAAATGAACCTAAGTGCAGCGGGAGCGAAGCATTGCTCATGCTGGACCTGGAGCATACAAAGTCTATTCACTGCGTCTATATCGCGAACATCGGAATTTGATGACGTCATTGGCGACGACGGATCGTTCTATTACTTGCCACGTAGGTAGGGACTCAGCGCTATTTTCCTTCTTGGGTTTAGTTCCATTGGTTATTTGGATAGTACAGCTTATTGTTTGATATTGCTGGTACAGCGATAACAGTGGTGGACTTGCAATTAAATTGGAATTGCAATGCGACAGAGGCCCAGACGGTTATTACTCGAATGCTGAGTTGAACGCTTTCAAGACTTCGGCGTTCTAGCATCGTACATAAAGTCCAATAAATGTTACACCAGTAAATTTAGCTCAAATTATATATTATCACTCCGTTGCACTTATTTCATTTAAATAAGTTATACCTACCTACGGATATACCTACATTTTTAGTGAAACGTATAACTTGTGTAACCATAACTTGTCCGAAGCTTAATCAATGGTTCGTCGCACAGCTTTAGCAAGTCTTATTGACTGCATTCTGTACATTAGGTCGCTGATTCGGTCAGCAACTAGTAACTTCTAATCAGTAGCTAGAGAACCGTAGCGGCGTTTTGTGTGTGTGTGTGTGTTGTTTTTGTCATAGAGATCATATATAAAAGAGAGGCACTGCCTATGCTCAGGAATAAGAGAATAACAGGGATCGGCGACTGAACGGTTTTTAGCGACCAGAACATTGTGAAAATTTGTGCCAGTTAGCAGAAATTAGTTCGTGATAAATCTTGAAGCGTACTTTCTCTTTATTGCCATATCACATTCAGGAAACAAATAATGTCACGTAATATATATAGAAGATTGGTGACTCTCCTGAAAATTGATATCAGGCTGGAACGATGTCACGAGCAAGTTTCTGCTAACTGATAAAGATTTTCACAATAAACCGGTCGCCTTCTCTCCATACAAACTACTGTGAGTCGCCGATCACTTTATTCTCTTTATTCCTGCTATGCTTGAAGCACTTGATTTCGTGTTCAATTTCAAAAAGAAAAAAAACTTGGTCCTTTTTAAGCACATTTTGTCAACACTCTCGATGCCCGTGCTGAACTAAGCCACTGTCTTTTATGTTGAAGACAGTTTTGTAGGCAATATTTATAATGTAAAGCAAATTAATAAAAATGTTCTTCTCAGATAAAGATGTTATTGACATCGGTGCACGCTATTTACAGGGAATCTGTAGGAGAAACTTATTGCTTAAAAAAGACCACTGAATTGCCGCAGATTTAAGTGCAGGACCTCTATTATATATGATCTCTATGTTTTTTGTCAGAAGAAGTTATTCTTGGGTCTCGAGCAATCATTGCTGACGCTGCCACCAGAATAAGCCCTTTTCAGCCATTTGCCAGCGCGGGGCACATCATGACACATTCCACACCTGTCGTCACACCAACATAGCAGCTGATCACTGGGGAACACTCAACTCAGAACACTAACCACATCCCGTGCACGAACATACCAACTCACAAGAGGAGCCAACGCGAGCGTTGTCGCTTTTACATGAACCTATGCATGCAATGAACCAACATGTGTTAGGTGTATAGTGTTCTATTGCCCTGAGGTATATAAGCTATCGTTGAATCTCCCGCATTTTGCAAAATATAGGTACTGTTTGGTAACCTCCTGACAATAATTTTCTTTGAGTTCTCTCATGCTATTTGGCGACACTTGCTGACATTTTACTAACTTGTGTGGCTTCTAGAATCCTGTTGCAACTCTTCATGGCTGCTCGCTTGTTTTTATTAGCATGCATCTGTACTAATAATCTCAGACATATCTGAGAGAACATAACCAGAGTCACCACCCGGTTAAAGTTACTCAAACATTCACTTCCGCTCCCCGTGTCTTGACTCATGAACTCACTTGCGTCATGCTAAGCTGGCCAGACAAGCCCAGTGGACAGGGCGCGCTAGGCCGTGAATAGGGTGTGAATCATTATGCACAGTGGTGTTAATGTTATTACTTCCTGCGCCGGTCACAAGCATGGCATAATCGCTGGTCATGATCAGACATAATGTGCCATATACATTATACATGAGATACCACCAGCAAAATAAGTGTAAGCACCGGTGTCGATTTGTATACTATTGGGGGGGGGGGGAGGGGACCGGGCTCCCAATGATTTCAAATTTTAACATTAGGCCTATGGCGTTGCATGGTAAGAAATAAGAATGGAGTTAAAATATATTAATTTAGCATTAGGGCCCCCGATCATTTTGATAATCGACACCGCTGAGTGTGAGCTAGTATATTTTAGATACATGAAGATTGAAGAAGGACAACAACAAAACGAGCTGAATATTGAACAGAGAAATTGCAATTGTTGGGAACGAATCAGACAAAATCCGCTGGGCTCGTAGATAGATAACTATGGCCGGTAAGCTCGACCTACTGACAAGAACGACAGCGACTTGTACTATTTCGTGTTACGTGTTTTGTGGTACACTTACTGGGAGGAACATATAATTACATCGCACCAGTGTGCTATGTTGAAAAGGCGTTCATTGGAGAGCACCTAACCCAGCATTGAAATGCAATGGACTAACAGCAAACAAAACTTCTTAACAAGGAGGTATTCAGGCAGAAGTCCTCATGCATAACACGTATGACATATCCATCTTGATCTTTCGGACTATGGGAATAACAACGACACAGTCAGAAAAGGGCATAGTTCAGGTAGTATTTGTTTATTTAGTGTTTGTCAGGTAGTGGACTTACACCTTTTTAGCCAAATGCCAGCTGCTTAGTGAAATCAGTCTCGTGCGTGTGGCTGTTTATTTTATGTTAATTGCCAAGAGGCAGGACGTCCCAAACAGACCCTGACATCGCATAAACAGTTCGCCAGCAATTTAGTGAATTTATACGAGTGGAATCTCGTTACGTCCACAAACGCCGAATTTCTTCTCACTAGTGATATATATTTTTCGATAATTTTATATTCGTCAAAACTTAAGTACTCACCTAATCGAATTGCTGCCATGAGTTTCTTTTCGAAACCTTTATTAGATAATAATTTGCCTTTTATCACCTCATACCTTACTTAATTTGTGCAGGTGTTAGCACCTGAAGCAAAAACAAAGCTAGGTATTTGCACATTTCAGGGGTAAGGTAATTTCCTATTCAGTTGAGGGGGCAGCCCCCCACTTGGTTTCAGCCTCCCCCAGCTTCGACGAGGAAGTGTGTCAAATCCTGGGAGAAATATGTATTTTTGTTAATTTTGATGGTGATTTTGGCGATTTTTCCCAGCTCAGCCCCCCAAAACTTTTTGGAGAACCTACGCCCCTGGCACATTTATATCGTCAAGCTCGTCGACATGACATTGCATGAGTGCACCGGCACTAGCCAATAATTTATCATAATTATGATAAAGAATACTATTTACGCCTTAAGTGCCCACCGCGATGACAAGGATGTTCCGCCTGTTTCAGTTTAGCACTGCACTACTGTTGCTAATCAGTAAAAGCACACCACAGTATATGAGATACTGAAGTCGTCTTTAATATGTGAAATGTATGGGTGTGGGAATTGCCACAGTTAGCTATATGCTCCAGCCGTGTGGGAACAACCTCCGAGTCATTTGACGGAATCAGTTATTTGCAGCGTTGAAACTGTTGGTGTTGCTTCGCACGACTGGAATGTTCTGGATTAATATTAGCATACTAGTGCAGAGATACAAAATGTCACTATAGATAGAGACAACAAAGCGGCTCCAACGCACCGACGATACAACAACGTAACAGCCGCGGAGGCACATGAGTGCTGACGGCACTTATCTACAGGGCTACCCGGACGATCGTGACGTCACAAATCGATACTGACGTCACGCGGGGGCAGTGGCGAAGCAGAGCCCACGCAGCTGTACGCAGAACGCCGTTCTATTCTCGTGGAGATAGCACGACAGGACAGGATGCCGTATATGTGCCAGGCGATTCTGACCTGACCCCACCTCTGTGACCTGAGTCTGCACCTCTGTGACCTGAGTCTGTACCTCTGTGACCTGAGTCTGCACCTCTGTGACCTGAGTCTGCACTCGTGACCTGAGTTCTGCACCTCTTGACCTGAGTTCTCACCTCTCGTGACTTGGCGGTCTGCCCCTCTGTGACCTGAAGTCTGCACCTCTGTGACCTGAGTCCTGCACTTCTGTTGACGGAGTTCTGCACCTCTTGAACCTGAGTTCATGGCACCTCTGTGACCTGGAGCCTGCACACCTCTGTGACCTGAAGTCTGCCAACCTCGTACCTAGTCTGCACCTCTGTGACCTGAGTCTGGCACCTCTGTGAACTGAGTCTGCAACCTCTGGTGACCTGAGTCTGCACTCTGTGACCGCGTCTGCACCTCTGTGGACCTTGAGTCTGCACCCTGTGACCTGCGTCTGCACCTCTGTGACCTAGTCTGTACGCTCTGTGACCTTGAGTCTGCACCTCTGTTACCTGAGTCTGCACCTCTGTGAACCTGAGGTCTGCACCCTCTGTGACCTTGAGTCTGCCACTCCATGTGGACCTATCTGTACCTCCTGTGACCCTTGAGTTGCAACCTTCTGTTGACCTGAGTCTGCACTCTGTGACCTGATTCTTGCACCTTCTGTGACCTGAGTCTGCACCTCTGTTGACCTGATCTGCACCTCTGTGACTGGAGTCTGGACCTCTGTGACCTGAGTCTGCCCACCTCCTGACTGAGTCTGCACCTCTGTGACCTGATCTTGCACCTCTGTGGACCTGAGTCTGCACCTCTGTGACCTGAGTCTGCACCTCTGTGACCTGAGTCTGCACCTCTGTGACCTGCGTCTGCACCTCTGTGACCTGAGTCTGAGTCTGTGTGGGTTTGTGGTGAGCCGGACCTGAGACACAGATGGGCTGGGGGCGGGGGAATAAGGAAGATTAGTTTTGTTTTTTGTGTACCGACGGCCGGCGACAGCAGAGCTCGTTTGGCGCAGAATATAAATTGCTTGCATTACAGACTACGGTGCATCTTTTTTATCTTGGTGTCCAGAGCTACGTATTTCGAGAAAATACAAATATAACAAATAATCAAAACTGTAAATACAATTGTTTAATTTTCGTCATTTGTCCCAGTGCAATGTTCGTGTACGAGTTTTTGGATAATTATTACGCGCTTTCGCACTGGGTGTTATATGGTCGGCTGACGTCCCACAGTTGTTGTGGCATCACGAATGAGTTTCCACCGCGTGGACAGAAGCCAATGACAGGACAGTAGGGTCTCTTGGTGAGTCAGAGTTCCACCCGGCGGTGACCAGAAGCCAACTGACAGGGCAGTAGCTTGACTCTGGGTGAGCAGACGGTTCCAACCGGCGGTGACCAGAAGCCAGTGACAGGGCAGTAGTGACCTCTGGTGACGTGCAGAGTTTCCACCGGCGGTGACCAGAAAGTCCAGTGACAGACAGTAGCTGACTGGTGACGTCAGAGTTCCACCCGGGCGGTGACCAGAAGGCCAAATAGACAGGACAGTTAGGCTGACTCGGTGGGTAACGTTCAGAGTTCCACCGTGGTGACCAAGAAGCCAATGACGACAGTAGCTGATCTGGTGACGTCAGAGTTCCACCGGCGCGGTGACCAGAAGCCAATGACAGGACAGTAAGCTGACTCTAGGTGGACGTCAGAGTTTCACCGGCGGTGACCAGAAGCCATGACAGGACAGTAGTGACTGGTGACGTCAGAGTTCCACCCGGCGGTGACCAGAAGCCATGACAGGCAGTAGGGACTCTGGTGACGTCAGAGTTCCACCGCGGTGACCAGAAGCCAGTGCAGGACAGTAGCTGGAACTCTGGTGACGTCAGAGTTCCACCCGGCGGTGACCAAGAACCAAGACAGGACAGTAGCTGACTCTGGTTGACGTTCAGAGTTCCACCCGGCGGTTGACCAGAGCCAATGACAGGGACAGTAGCTGACTCTGTGAGTCAGAGTGTCCACCCGGCGGTGACCAGGAAGCCAGTGGACAGGGACCGGTAAGGCTGGACTCTGGTGACGTCAGAGTTTCCACCCGGGGACCAAAGCCAATGAGGACAGTAGCTGACTCTGGTGACGCAGAGTCCAACCCCGGGCTGACCAGAAAGCCGTACAACCGTAGCTGACCTGGTGACGTCAGAAGTTCCACCCGGCCGGTGACCAGAAGCAATGACAGACAGTAGCTGAACCTCTGGTGAGCTGGTCAGAGTTCCCACCGCGGGTGACCAGAAGCCAGTGACAGGACCGTAGCGTGACTCTGGTGGGACGTCGAGTTCCCACCCCGGCGGTGACCAGAAGCCAAACTGACGGACAGTAGCTTGACTCTTTGTGGACTCAATTCCCACTCCGGCGTGACCAGAAGCCAATGGGACAGGACAGTAGCTGACTCTGGTGACGTCAGAAGTTCCACACGGGGATGGACCAGAAGCCAATGACAGACAGTAAGCTGATCTGGTGGACGTTCAGAGTCCAACCCGGCGGTGACCAGAAGCCAATGAAGGGACAAGTAGCTAGACTCTGGTGACGTCCAGAGTCCACCCGGGGTGGACCAGAAGCCAGTGAGGACGTAGCGACCTGGTACGTCAGAAGTTCCACCGGCGGGGCCAGAAGCCAGCTGACCAGCGACAGGAGCTGGACTCTGGTGACGTTCAGAGTTCCACCAACGGCGGTGACCAGAGCCAGGACAGGGACAGTAGCTGGACTCTGTGGACGTCAGAGTTTCCACCGGCGGTGCCACAGAAGCCAATGACAGTACAAGGCTGGACTCTGAAAACGTCAGAGTTCCACCCGGCGGTGACCAGAAGCCAATGACAGGACAGTAAGCTGCTCTTTGGTGACGTCAAGTTCCACCCGGCGGTGACCAGAACCAATGGACAGGACAGTAGCTGAGACTCTGTGACGTCAGGTTCCACCGGCGGGTGACGCAGAAGCAGTGACAGGAACAGTAGGTTGACTGGTGACTCAGAGTTCCCTGGCGGTGACCAGAAAGCCAAGGACAGGAAACACGTAAGGGTGACTCTGGTGGACGTCAGAGTTCCCACCCGGCGTTGACAGAAAGCCAGTGGGACAGGACAGTAGCTGACTCTGGTGACGTCAAGTTTCCACCCGGCGGGACCCAGAAGCCAATGACAGACAGTAGCTGACTCTTGGTGACGTCAGAGTTCCACCCCGGCGGTGACCAGAAGCCCAAATGGACAGGAAGTAGCTGACTCTGGTGACGTCAGAAGTTCCACCCGGCGGTGACCAGAAGCAAGTGACAGACCGTAGCTGGACTCTGGTGGACGTCGAGTTCCAACCCGCGTGACCAGAAGCCAATGGACAGGACAGTACTGACTCGGTGACGTCAGATTTCCACCCGGCGTGACCAGAAGCCAGTGACAGGACCGTAGCGACTCTGGTGACGTCAGAGTTTCACCCGGCGGACCAGAAGCCAATGACAGGACAGTAGCTGACTCTGGTGACGTCAGAGTTCCACCGGCGGTGACCAGAAGCCAGTGACAGGACCGTAGTGGGACTCTGGTTGACGTTTGTCAAGTTCCACCGCGGGTGAACCAGAGCCAAATGGACAGGACAGTAGCGCTCTGGTGACGTCAGAGTTCCACCCGGCGGTGACCAGAAGCCAATGACAGGGACAGTAGCCGACTCTGGTGACGTCAGAGTTTCCACCGGGGGTGGACCAGAGCCAATGACAGGACGTAGCTGGACTCTGGTGACGTTCAGAGTCCACCCGGCGGTTGACCAGAAGCCAATGGACAGGACAGTAGCTGACTTCTGTGACGTCAGAGTTCCACCCGGGGGTGACCAGAAGCCATGGGGACAGGACAGTAGCTGACTCTGGTGACGTCAGAGTTCCACCGGCGTGACCCAGAGCCAGTGACAGGCAGTAGCTGGACCTCTGGTGACGTCAGAGTTCCACCGGCGGTGACCAGAAGCCAGTGGACAGGACAGTATAGGACTGGGACGTCCGAGTTCCACCGGCGGTGACCAAGAAGCCAGTGAGGACAGTAGGTGGACTGTGACGTCAGAGTTCCACCCGCGGTGACCAGAAAGCCAATGAAGGACAGTAGCTGACTCTGGTGACGTCAGAGTTCCACCCCGGCCGGTTGACCAAGAGCCAGTGACAGGACAGTAGCTGACTCTGGTGACGTCAGAGTTCCACCCGGCGGTGACCAGAAGGCCAGTGAACAGGGACAGTAAGCTTGGACTCTGTGACGTCAAGAGTTTCCACCCGCCGGTGACCAGAAGCCAGTGGACAGGACCGTAGCTGACTCTGGTTGACGTCAGAGTTCCACCCGGCGGTGACCAGAAGCCATATGACGGCACAGTAAGCTGGACTTTCTTGGGTGACGTCCAGAGTTCCAACCCGGGCGGTGACCAGAAGCCAGTGAACAGGACCAGTAGCTTGACTCTGTGACGTTCCAGAGTTCCACCCGGCGGTGACCAGAGCCAATTGACAGGGACAGTAGCTGACTTCTGTTGACGTCAGAGTTCCCACCGGGGTGACCAGAAGGCCAGTTGAACAGGAACCGTTAGGTGGCTGTCTGGTGACGTGCAGAGTTCCACCGCGGCGACCAGAAGCCCAAGGGACAGGACAGTAGGACTCTGGTTGACGTCGAGTTCACCCGGCGGTGACCAAGAAGCCAATGACAGGACAGTAGCTGACCTCTGTGGACGTCAGAGTTCCACCCGGGTGTGACCAGAAGGGCCAATGACAGACAAGTAAACGCTGACTCTGGTGTGACGTCAGAGTTCCACCCGGCGGTGACCAGAGCCAATTGACAGGACAGTAGCTGACTCTGGTGGACGTCAGAGTTCCACCCGGGGTGACCAGAAGCCAGTGACAGGACAGTAAGCTGACTCTGGTTGACGTCTTTCAGAGTTCCCACCCGGCCGGTGACCAGAAGCCAGTGACAGGACAGTAGCTGGACTGATCTGGTGACGTCAGAGTTCCACCGGGTCGGTGACCAGAAGCCAGTGACAGACAGTAGTGACTGGTGAGAGTCAGAGGTTCCCACCCGGCGTGACCAGAAGCCAGTACAGGGACATGTAGGTGACTGCGTGACGTCAGGAGTTCCACCCGGCTTGTGACCAGAAGCCAGTGACAGGACCGTAGGTGACTCTTGGTGACGTCAGAGTCCAGCCCGGCGTGACAGAAGCCGTGACAGGCCGTAGGTGACTCTGGTGACGGTCAGAGTTCCCACCCGCGGTGACCAGAAAGCCAATGACAGAGGTCGCCAGGACAGTAAGCCGACTCCGGGGAACGGACGCCGCTTTTTTTGCCCTTTGTTTTGCAACGAGTTTTGATCGAAAGCAAAACAGATTGGGTGCGTAGTGATGCTTTGCCGTTGCTTCTTATTGCCCATACATTGTGCGCTTTGTGTGTTATCATCGATCACCAACAAGAGAATTCCTTCGCCTACGAGGTGAAGTTCATACATATAAAAATAAAGTAAAAAATAGTTAGTTGCTAATTGCTCAGTCAGATAGGTACATATACAAATAAGTTAGTCGCTTAGACACAATATCAGTTGGCTTACATACTTGATGACGATGCGTTTAAAAGCACGTTGCCCCGATTGGTGCAATATGCATGCCAATGCGACAAGCTACATTTGCTATTTGCAAGGATGAGAGATGCCGAACTTTTGCTTAGGGGACGTCAGTACAATTCCACCATTTAGGACCGAGACATTTAATTTCGCTAGACAAACACTTGCGGGGATATTTTAACTTAAAAGTTGCATTGTGTGTGCAGTATTTTAACTTAAGAGTTGCATTTATTTCTGAACTATAAAGATATATATATAAATTGTATCGGTCATCATAAGCGGTCCATGGATCGAGTACCTACATTTATAAACAGTTGTTTACTAGGACTAGTAACGGGTCGAAATGGGTTCACGTTCAACATTAAATGCATGTTTACCAGGAAGGTCATAACGCCATTTGGCACCAAGAAATACATAAGCCACACTGCAAATATATAAACAAATGGTTCTAGCTGTACACTCGACTCACATATTCATTGGTTACGGCATGGATGGGTGTATTTCTCATCCATGGTTACGGTCGCGTCTGTCGGAGAGGCACGATCCTGTCACAATGGTTATCTTGATACCGTATTTTCATACCACCGAATCCCTCTGTAGTCAGTCCACAGGCCTCAAAACCAGCAATATAAACACTGGTTCTCCCAACACAGCACAATGCAATATCGCCGCTCATTCCTCCACTACTATACAGGCGTCACGTCTAAAGCTACAACAACGCCACGTATAAATGTATTTACCTCGTGGGGCCTCCACAAATTGGCGTGGCTAATGGCTATTAAGCCCCGAGCCAAGTGATGAAGTACAACATGCAGGGAAAGACGACACCCAGTCACACAGCACAAAACCTAGAACCACAAGCATTCTCATACGTCACGACACACCCCGGCCACTGAGATCAGTCATGTTGTTGGTTTATAACGTGTCGTTTCACCGCGCGTCACAAAAGCTAGCGGCCCCAGCTGCGAGTTGCCAGGTGGGAGCCCGTTGTACTGGCGAGTGTCCTGCAGGAGAACCGCCTCTCTCCGGCCTCGGTCCTGGAGCGGGGGGACGTGCAGCTGCTGGTCCTGCCTGGTGGATCTGGCGCGGACAGAGCTGTTTGCGCGGAAGGCGCCTGCGAGCGCGTCCGGCTCGCCATTCGCCATGATATTCTGTGTGCCGTGCTGAGCGAGGCTGCGTCGGCGAGACTTCAGCCGCGCACACTGGCGTAGAAGCGTTTTCAAAGTTGGTGTGGATTGCCATTGATGTCATCTCATTTTCCCCGAATTGTGTCCACTCCGTCTTGTAAATGGTGCAAAAATGAATTGTTATGTAGAAACGGACAGTTTAAATGAACACACGGCCCCTAAAAGCCCATTGGATGATCAAAATTGCATCTCTTCTGCAATAAGTTGGTGTGGATTTTCCGCACCAGCTTCCAAGTTGGTGTGGAGCTTTCCACACCAACCTCATACAAAGTTACACCCATGGCCACGCAGCATTTGACTGCTACTGCGTCATAATTATCGAGACTGGTCTCACTTCCTTCCTCGATCCCGTCCCACGCTGAATCACCACTTCTACGTCGCACAAAGAAAGAACCACGCATGTCGCATGCCAATCGCCAGAGCGGACCCGAACCGAAAACAAATGGGAAATAAATCAACAAACAACTCCGTGACATGCGTAGTTCTTCCTTCCGCAGTATCCGCCCTCTCTCGGACACCGCTGCGGCATCTCGACAGCCTCCACTTCTCGACCGTAGCGAACGACCGACACCACTGGCGACCCCCCCCCAGAGAGCCCCCTACCCACCCTCTCGGGAGAGTCGCTCTCCCCCAGGGGCGGACGGCGCCCAAGGCCGTCCCTGTTTGGGTCTGTCCTACGCAGTATACTCTGAGCTGGGGAGAGCAGAACAAAGGCAGCGTCGACAGAAGAACCGGGGACGGAGGCGGGGAGAAGAGGGATGAGAGGGAGAGAGGGAGAGAGGGAGAGAGGTGAGAGAGGGAGAGGGGAGAGAGGGAAGAGAGGGAGCAGAGGGAAGGATGGAGGGAGGTAGGGAGAGAGGGAGAGAGGGAGAAGAGGGAGAGATGGGAGAAGAGGGAGAGAGGTGAGAGAGGAGAGGGGGAGAGAGGGCCAGAGGCGAGAGCGCCGAGAGGGAGAGAGGGATAGAGGGATGAGAGGGAAGAGAGGAGAGAGGGAGAGAGGGAGAGAGGGAAAGGATGGAGGGAGGAGGGAGGGAGGGAGGGGAGAGAGGGATAGATGGGAGAGAGGGAAGGGGGAGAGAGGAGAGAGGACGGAGAGGGAGGGAGGAGGGAGGGAGGGAGGGAGGGAGCAGAGGGAGGAAAGAGGGAGAGGAGGGAGAGAGGGAGAGAGGGAGGAAGGAGAAAGGTGAGAGAGAAAGAGAGGAAGAGGGAGAGAGGGAGAGAGGGAAAGAGGGAGAGATGGAGAGATGGGAGAGATGGAGAGAGGGAGAGAGGAGAGAGAGGGAAGAGAGGGAGAGAGGGAGAGAGGCGAGAGGCGAGAGGGAGAGAGGGAGAGAGGGAGAGAGGGAGAGAGGAGAGAGGGGAGAGAGAGAGAGAGGAGAGAGGGAGAGAGGGAGAGAGGGAGAGAGAGGAGAGGGGAGAGGGAAGAGAGGGAGACGGGAGAGAGGGAGAGGAGGGAGAGAGGGAGAGAGGGAGAGAGGGAGGGAGGGACGGAGGGACGGAGAGAGAGAGAGGGAGAGAGGGAGAGAGGGAAGAAGGGACAGAGGGACAGATGGATAGAGGGACGGAGGGATAGAGGGACAGAGGTACAGAGGGACGGAGAGAGGGAGAGAGAGAGGAGAGAGGAGGGCGGTAGGAAAGAAGGGAGGGAGGGGGGAGCGTGGGTGGGGACTGTGTCGGGCGGAGCGTATCCATAATTGTAGAACCACGTTTTAGCGACCATCCATCCAGAATGGTAGAACCACGTTTTAGCGACCAGCAAACTTAGACATATCTCAGTAACAAATATAGATGTTACTTTTCAATTCGGTTTTGGCTTCGTCCATACTTGGGTCTCCAATATATCTTCCAGTTTCTGAATGTATCCAAATTTTGACTTTTATGACTTTTTCCTCCTCAAAAGCAAGTTTTTTCATCACAATCACATCGCAAAAAATCTAGATTTCAAATATATTCAAAACCGTCAGAAATTGGAGAAACAAGATGCATGGACGATGCCAAAACCGATTTTCAAAGCCATATCTATGACTGACATATGGCTCCCGAAGTATGATAGGTCACTAAGTTTCTGGTTTCTACCATTATTGATTCACGTCGGCGGCCAGAGCAGGCGATTCGCTGTGAAGTGGGCGAGGGTTTATGAAGTGCAAAGATACGGAAATGAGAAAGCTGGAATTGTACATCGTACTGTTAGCACGACGTCTAAACACAGGCATCTTGAAAACGTGCGAGTGGGTAAAAACTATTCCCCTGGAAAATTACACATGGGCCACATATGGTAACATATAATGGGTAAAATATATTTTCTGATAATTTAAAATATCAATCGAATAATAATACACAAAATATAAAGCACGTAAGTATGTAATATGCATTGAGTATGTCCACTGTCCAGCTTGACCACGCGTCAATCACATTTCCACCAGGATTTTAAACACTATTTTATCCTAAAGAACAATACAAGTCCAAACGATGTTCCAGGACAAGCAAAACTAAAGTTCCGTTTCCGTCCCGCCCAGTGAAAATCAGCAATAGCATCCAAATGATTGTATTCTTTGAACACACAGCGTTTCATCGGAATAATTCGAGAACGTGGCGATCAGCATCACTGTGCCTAAACCGCAGCCAACATGCGATTACATGCTCGTTTGTCGATCACCCAGGATTTAAGACACACAACACAGCATGATATAAGGTGACACAATAATCAGTGAACTATGTAAATATGGGTATTTCTCAAGGCCGAAGACTCTGCATAACAAAAAATATGACTAAACCTAACGATAAATTGGAGCCGTGTCCTACCTACACTCATAACTGGCTCTCAGTTTCAGGCAGAACTGGCATCTTAACATGCCGTGCACTCTGCCGCCCAGAAATATTAAGAAATATAAGCGCATTACTGGTAAGTCCCAGAAAACACAAAACAAGCTTTTGAGACGACTGTATGTATGAGAGAAGGATCAAGAGACAGTGCAGATTGAATGCTAAAATAAGAACGGGGGATTCATGGCTATCAAACTCTAAAATCAACATACAACTATTCGCGAGCATCCCAGGTTTGGCATCTCCACACGCGAAAACACACGGCACAAGTCGACAGCACAAACAGACTACACCTCACACCCGCAGTCAAAATGTGTAATACACACCATTCACTTACCAGTAGTCCCCCTAAAAATATACCCCCCGTAGCACGGCTTAGTGTGGTCAAACCAACGGACAAACCTCTGTCGAGCCCGACAAGGGAAGCACACTATAATCAGACAGGTGACTAGCAACTCCCAACCAGTCACGCCAGTATCCCTAATCGCGACAGTACAGCGCGCATCGTCACTTCGAAAGGCCACGAATTAAGGACAAGGCACATCGTCTCCAAGATCAGGTAACTCTCCTCCATTCCATGCAGCGAAATACCGACCAATCAGCGCGTCTAACAGCGGCAGTGTTCTTTGTATGAGGATCCTCGGGAGCCGTGTGGGGAGCCGCAGACTATGGAGACTATGGACTACTGGCAGACTATGGAGCTGCTGCTGCTATGGAGACTACAACACCTTTCCCCATGTCGCTGATTGGTCAACGGGCTGTCCTCACCACCCTCATGTCGCAAAGAACACGGCCAACAATAATGCCATCTCCCTCCTCCCGGGTACTGGCGGGGCTGCAACACATCAAGGCTTTACGGGGAATAATCATCCCGTGCAGCAGCATCCGGGAATCACCTGACGGTGCAGCCGGATCCGGATCCGGATCACCCTTAGCCGAGATGACGTCACGCTCACAAGTGACGTCATCTGCTGACGTCACCGCTCCGACTACCACCGCACAGGGTGCTTCACTGCTTACCGCCGAGGCGAGTTTACAAAGTCGACAGAAATCTGCAACACGATTGTGTTAGCTTTCCGATTCAAGCTGTCAATAGCAGCGCCCAGAAGGAATTTATTCACCGAACAACTCTCAGACCTGTAGTCGTCAGGGTTTCCGATGCATGAATACCTTCCGAGTGTTGTTCTTCACCGCGTGAGCTCAACGCTTTCGCAATCGAGCGCCAAGTTCCCGTCGACTTTCATCACATCCACCAAACCGGAAGTGCGTAGCCAACTACGCAGTATCCGCCACCCCTCCCCCACGCCCCATCTACTGTGGTTCAACGCCCGCTGTTCAGCGCCGGCGTCGTGACTTCACGGTAACCTACTGGGGACACTACAGACGCGGGATATCATGCTCAAGCTCCGGCGGCAGCCCGATGCCCTTCTCCTGCGCAAACTTCCGAATCGCCTCGTACTTCTGGTAGTAGGCCTCGATCTCCTCGCGCATGCGCCGGTTGTCGTCGATGGTGCGGAGGCGTTCTCGCTCCTCGACAGACTTCTCGGTCTCGAGCTCGTCTTTCTGCTCCAGCCGCTTGACGCGACAGCTGGCGGACGGAAATGAAAGCTTAGGTTGGCGAACTCGCCGCGCGGCGCTGGCGTCGCGGTAGAGAAAATCGCACAGTTCCAACACGGATGAAGGTGATTTAACACAACGAGAGCTTAGTAACCAAAAAGTGAGAACCATTGTAATCCCTCCCGACATTTAGCAGTTCAAAATGTTTAATTTCCACAAAGGACCACAAGACGATAACTTGTCGAAAGGACAAACAACGTGTTCTCGACCTCGACTTTTAGCAATATCCACGACAAACTATTTGACAAAGGTGCGTCTGTCTGTCTGTCTGTGGCCGATTGGCCGTTTTTTCCTTTGCTCAGCTGTGCAGCCTAAACTGCAGCCTAAACTGTCAGCTAAAACAGCTCAGCTGTTTTAGCAATATCCACTGAACGAGGGTGGTTTCTCACAAACTATTCGAACACGATTTGCCATGATCTCCGATTTGAATCAGGACTCCCCAAGAGCACACAACATTCCAGCAGCAATGAGGGGGTAAAACGGCACTCCTCACTCGCCACCACAGTGTATACGTCTTTTCACCGGCCAGTCACCAGCCCAAACCATGACCCGGACAATACAGCGCCAGTCTGGCAGTCACCAGCCCAAACCATGAC
>VOPJ01013037.1:0-21570 GCA_014673585.1 Semibalanus balanoides | reverse complement strand
CACGAGGCCATAGGTATAAGATTGATCTCCCCCGTACTCAGACGGATATCAGGAAGCAATCTTTCAGCGTGAGATGCATCGGTGCTTGGAATCGGCTCCCTGACCATGTTGTCGCAGCGTGTGATCTGTCTATTTAAAAGTAAAGCTTGCGGAATGCCTAGTGACGTCTTATAGATAATGATATTTCATAGTCCTTTATGACACATTGTTATGAACTTAATGTTAATTAGATCGCATCGCGATATGTTTGCCAATGCACTGATCCAGTCCATGTAACATGTTTGTGCCTCTGGAATGGGCACTTTTGTTATACGGTTTCCTTTCCGGTCTGTCCGCTCCTTGTAGCCCAGGACCGTCAAAAGGAACCCCAACAGGTGAGTCCAACAGGTGAGTCCCGCTGGGTTGGCTGGCACAGCAGTTTAAGGGAATATACCGCCTTGGGAAAGTATGTGGATTGATGTAGATGAGTGCCCAGATGAGTGGCTCTCATCTCTATAATTTCTCATAATTTTCCCAAGGTGTTATACACCCTTAAACTGCTGTGCCATCCAACCTAGCGGGACGCTTATTTTGGAACCAATAGTACCTATAATGAGTATATGAATACATGAGTATTTATACAACATTCATCATGAATATATCAGTATTTTTATTTTTGGCCTACAACCAGGTTATTTTTGTACTCTTCCATTGCGAAGATATGTACTTCACCAACACAAAAAAGCAGAGTTCCCACCCTGCCGCCCACCCCTTGCTACATTGCGTACAATTGGCAATGACCAACAGGTACCTTTCCGAAAGATAACCTTATTATGTCTGTATTTTTGCTACCTGGGGACAAAAATAAAATTGAGGAAAGTGACACGTGACATTGTCCATTGAAGAATCGCTCAATTATGATATTGATATGATTAGGTAGGTACATCAAAACTGTAGCACATTGATCAAAGCTTTTATTCATAACATATTATTGTAAGAGACAAATAGCGTTGCTTAAAATAAAACTTAAAACAAATTAAAATTCAATGTGATTTCTTTACCATAAAATATTGATAAAAAAGCATTAAGTACTCACGGCCGGCTCTGGAACAGATTGAGATGATGCGAACAGTTAAAAGCCGTTGATAAGATAATTGTATCAAATGCAAGACACCTAGGCAACTTTATTTATATGTGATTGATATGCACTGTATTGGTAATGTTTTAATAATAGAGTTCAGGCAGGAGTGGGGTATCTGTTGTTGTAGAGATATATATATATATATGTGTGTGTGTTTACATGTAAGCCCCGCAATAACAATAAGCTAGCGCTAAAAGCTGAATTTTTCGCATCAGTTGGCAGCCAGAGACCGCTAGTGAGCCAGAGTGTTTTGACGTCGCTACTCGCTAGCAATTTGTTGTCTATATTCTAATTTAAAGATAAACAAATTAATATTTTCTGTAATAAAGTTTAAATAAAAAAAACGGTATTATTTGCTTGCTACGTAATGACACACTGGTTCGCTAGTGGTCCCTGGCGGCCAACTACTGCGAAAAATCCAGCTTTGAGTGCTGTCGTGCTGTCTTAGGGACCAGAGGCGCCATTTTTGTCTCTGCAATAATTTTAAACATATATTAATTATTTTAGTCCAAATACGTCATAGTTATCAGCCAATGAGAAACCAGCCCGTCTGTTTTGTTTCTCTTACACTGGGCGCTAAACCAATGGGCGGGTGGCTTGGCGAGGGGTGTCGACACCCGTCTATTATCAGGGATTTATAGAGCTAATCAGTGCTTTTGTGCGAAGGAACATAGTTTGTCAAAATTAATAGACGGAAATACCCAAGGTACTTTATATACTAGGTAGCGGACGGGTTTCCGCGCTTGCAAACACAGGGCTTATGGGTGCATGGTTTGTACAACTAATTGGTACAAATTTTTTTTCATCTAAACCAAATCATCTGATTTCCAAGAATGATAACACTATAGTAAATGCAATTTAATTAATTTAATTTAATATTTAGTAACTTGGCAGGATGAATTGTGAAATACCTTAACTATTTCCTTATTCTCCTTAGTTTGTTGTGACTCTTTTTATATGGTCTCGTGTTCGTGAATCGTCGACCATACTGACACTTTTTACATCACCTCTGAGCCAAGGTTCGATGGATAAGGCCTTATTTAAAAACAATTTAATTAAAAAGGAGTTTGAATCATAAATGAAATTTAAGCTTTACACATTCCGAGATCAAAAAACTCATCTGAAAAATAAGTGCCCTGAGGCATTTCCTAAGCTTGATGAGGTGGCAATGCACTTTGCATTGTTGGTTGACGTTATCTGAATGTCTCAACAGCTGACGCTTCTGCAATGCCCTGGGGTGTTTGCAGTTGGATGAGGTGGCAATTTACTAACTGTTTATGACAGTTAGTAAATTGTTTATATGATATGAATGCTTCAAAGTTGTGCAAATAAATCGCGCATGCTTAGTTCCCAAATCATTACCTTATTGAGTTTTTTGGGTTTTTGGATCGATCGGATGTGCCCGGCAATGCTCTGTAATTCTTGCCTTTTTACTGTAACTAGTAGCCTTCAGGCATTCAAATGTATCCTTAATATGTTCATAAAGTAACGTAGAATCCATTTGTCATTTTTTGATAATCCTTAAGAAAGTGATTAAGGAATGAATTGCAACTAAAGTTTTTTCATTTTGGGCCTAATCTTAAAATTTGCATTTACCTCGCCATAACATTTCTACTTGCACTTTTTCGTCTCGATTGCCTCGTGCAAATTGTGAAGACATTTTTAGGATCTTGCAATTACTCAACAAGTCTGCTCATCATGTTCGGACCAGTATGGCGAAATCTTTTGCTGGTGTTCATCATTTGGAAAAGCATTCAGCCTGTTAAGATGATGTTAAATCCAAGGTTTACATCTAACGTATCATTCAAGCTAGATGCTACGCAGATAATCTTCAAGCCAAGACCATATCCTTGCTCACATCACACAAGATTTAGAGGTGTCAAACTCTACCTGGCCGTACTGCTACTCTTGACTTCGGGGGATGTGGAAACAAATCCTGGGCCAGCTATGACCGAACAAAATGACGAACAGCCTCGGCTGTTAAAACCAGGAATAGCCAAGTCAGCAGAAAACGATGAGTCATCGGCCTCACAGCCTGCAGAGCACCAGGCACCTTCACAGCCTGCAGAGCGCCCATCATCAGCTTCACAGCCTGCCCAGGCAAATACAAAATGCTTCAAATTCATCACCAAGCCCCTCCAGTGCAAGCAGGCCGGTAACAGACGTCGGCCGCTGGTCTCTAGTACGTCTGCACCGAGATCCGACGACTCAGAGAGCCAGCAAAGACACGAGCCGGAAATGTTCCTCGTTGTGGCACTGCCAAACAAAAGAAAAGAAGAGTATAAAGTGCAACAGCCGGTGTGAACCTCGGATTGGCCCTTAACCTGTTGTCCGAAATCAAAAGGTTCACAGGCAGCAGCGTGATAAATTGGTGGTCGCCCACAAGTGCATAAACGACAACCTGCCAGCTTCAAATCAGTCTGTTGCAGGCCATAACTCTAGTTCACTTCCGCGATGCCAATTCAGCCTGACTCAATCGAACATCTTTGTCAGTGCCAGATTCTTGATCACTTGCACCCAACGCCTCGGTTCACTTCTGTAAACTCACGAAGCGCAGTGCTGTGGTAGAAGGAAGGATACCGACAAAGTAGCGATGTGCGCTCCATATCCGCTGCTGACGCCCCTCGCACAAACGTTGATAAACACACGCGCGCTCTTGATAACGGAGACAGCAGAAGCATGGAATATCGGAACGCTCCTATTCTTTCCCACACGTTGCCCTCGCAGTGCCAAAAACGGAAGCAAGTCATGACACAACTTCACTCACAGCAAGGTCAAAGAGACAAATTTCACATTACATGGAAAAACCTTTTACTGGCATACACAGAGCTCTCCAATCAGAAACTTCAGAAGGCAGTCTGCAAAACCCACCCGCCAAAAACCCAGGAGCGCCTGAAGCGCAGCGTCGCCATGAAGCTGGCAGATGGAGATGTGCGCGGTTCAATTCGACTGCTATCATCAAGTGATGACATTGCCCACCACACCGATGACGTCGTCAGAAGTCTGAGGCTGAAACACCCACCTGCCCCAGTCCGACCTCAGTCTGCCGCCCGGCCCAGACGACAGCAACCAGGGCTTTCAATGGCGAACCGAGGCAGACACGTGGCCGCTGCCATGCTTCCTTTTGACACCGGCTACAGTGGGGGAATTGGACGGGCTTTAGATGACCATCTCACCTCAAGCTTTGACTAGCCCGGTCCCGCGGGCGCCACTCGGCTTAAACACTGGCGCTGACGGAACCCTAGTTAATCTGGGCTAATTCAGCGGCCGACCATACCGGCCCAGGTACGGACTGCATTCTACGGAGCCTACCGGGGTAGTCGCCTACAGCCAGCGCAAAATGGTGGCATCCGACCTATTGCGGATAGGCTCCGTTACCGCAGACTGGCGACAAAAGTTGGTCTTAAAGCCAATCAAGCACGAATCGGCCATAAGTTGCGTCCATTCAGCTGGGCTATGGGACATCTGGAGGCTGTGAGGCCGTTGTCCACGCCTCCCGGTTGTTTGTGAAGGACCTTGCAGAAGAGAGCGTAGCCGTGAAGCTGGATATGCAGAACGCCTTCAACACCATTCGACGCGACCACTTCCTCCGGGAGGTGCGGAAGCACATGCCCTCGCTCTACGCACTACTCTGGCAGGCGTACTCGCAGCCGACTCCTCTCTTCTATGGCACCACCGAGATCAGCGTCCAGCTACCGGCTCCAGCAGGGCGACCCAGTGCGGCCGCGGCTCGTGTTCTTCGCTGGCAACCATCCAGTGGCCAGGCGCTATCAACACGGTTACTTTTTAATTGCTGGTATTCTGGGAACGAAACGGCACCCGTGTGGAAGGACAAGTCTAGACACAGTTTTGATGTGTGTCTATTGTTATATTTGTATTTGTTTGTCCTGCTACCGCGGCAATGAGCAGCATCGGCCTTGACATCAACCCGGGAAAATGCAGAGATTACACTCCTGCGGATGCAAGCGTCCCAGAATCAGAGAGGTTCTCCACCCTGGAAAGGGCTCCGCATCTAAAATTGTCCCACAAGCTACACTGGCTGGGAGAACTCGGAGCTCGCTGTGCTCGGGCACCCAATTGACAGACTCCGCTGCCGGTGTGATAATGTCCAGGAATGTTTGAAAGATCTGTGAGCGTATGGTGGACATCGACTTCAGCACCTGGACCCCACTCGGCCCTTTCCTTTCTTCTGCGGAACTGTCTCTGGTTGGCCAAAGCTTCAGTACATTCTAAGAGCAGCTCCCCGTATATCGGCAGCCCGAGCTTGCTGCTAGTCCTCTCGACGCAGCACTGAAGTCAGCCTTCGTTAGCATCGCCAACGTGAGGTTCGACGAACAAAGCTGGGACTCAGCAGTCCTACCGACCAGATACGGGGGCTTTGGGCTCCGCCGGACCGAAGATGTTGCTTTGCCCGGTTACGTGGCATCTCTCCATCACTGTCACCAGTTCATCGCCTTCATGTTGCCAGCCCGCCTCGAAGCAAGCACCGAAGTAGAGCTGACACGGCGACCAATGATTGGCACGCTGCAGCAGGTGATGCAGCTGCCCCTCAAAATATTACGCAAAGCACCAACAGAGATCTTGGGACGCTGTGCTCGCCGAGCGCCAACAGACCACCCATGCTCTCTGAGGCAAATCAGTTTGCCCGTGCCCGCCTTCTAGCCGCCAGCGCCTCCGAGAGCGGCGCCCTGGCTGCATGCTGTGCCGTCAGCCAACCTCGGCACTCTACTCGATGCGCAGAGACCTCTGCGCGTCTGCGATTGCGCTGCCGGGTGTGGGAGCCGACGTATGCAGCCCTCACCAGTGCAGATGCGGTGCCATTGCAGACTGCAAAGGGTACCACGCCCTGACCTGTCGCTTCAGTGCTGGACGCCATCCACGACACACAACACTGAACGACATCATCAGGCGGGCCCTGCAGTCTGCCTGGCATTGCCTTCGAAATTTTTTTTGGAGCCAACCGGATTAAGATCGTGGCGACGGGCAAGCGGCCTGACATGGGGGAAGGGAGGTGGCGGGATGACCGTTTTACAGCCGGTATTCCGCGGCAAGACGCTTGCTGTGGAGACGCCACATGCCGTCACACCTTCGCCGATTCCACCTGATCTCGACCGCAAACAAACTGCAGGAGAAGCCGCTCGAGACGCAGAAGCGAGAAAAAGACGAATAATATCGCAGATTTTAATCCAGCGATTTGCGAAATTCGAACCAGTGGCTATTTGAGACTCGGAGGCTGTGTTTCTTGCGGAGCCCTTCCACCAGAGAGCCTTCATCAAAAAGAGCTTGGCGCGAGGCCTCACGCAGCATCTCAGGTGAACGCGGGAGACAAGTGTGGCTCTGCAGCGGCCTGTCCATTGCCATCATGCGAGGAAATGCTGCTCGGTCACTTTCTGACTACGTGGTTTTAAGATAGCCTGCGTCAGCTGCATCGCTAGGGACAGTCAAGCACTCCTTTTAGTGCCCAGAACCAGTCATCGATCGCAAGAACGGAAGAACTGACGACGCGGGTTGGTCTAGAAGCCCACCGTAGGGTGGCTGAATGAGACGCAAACAAACTTGCACTCGACCTCAAGAGCTTCGTTCTACAGACAGCGCGGGAGACAACACCCTCTCCCGGACGTCGAGCCAGCACCAACGCACATACCACGAAGGTCACCAGAAGCAACAGCAAGCACCACTGACGAGGCGGCAGCTAGATGGCCTCGCTGGACTGGCAAAATACAGGCAATACCCTGTTTCATGAGCATCAGTTCTGCAAGTGTCCTGAGCAACACGCGGGCCCTGCGACGACTTCAGTCCTAACATGAGCAGTACATTGAAGCACATCACACCCACCTCCAGTATGAAGGGTCACTCCGCGCGGTCATTCGCCGTCTCATGAAAAATGATAATGGAGAGAGACGAGATGGCCAAGCCCGTGTGCTATGGTAGCACCATTCCAAGGACAACTACACATTTCGCGCCTCGACTACACCGAGGCCAATTTCAACATGCACGACGCCCCCAGGAATTTCTCCGTATCTCTAAGAGGGGCTGCACGGGACGTAAAACCAGGTCATCTCGCCAGCACATCCAATCGCCGCGGACATCGACGTCACACTCAGTGACAGTGAGAAGGCCATGGAATCCTGGAAATGGTTTATGCGGCAAGACAACTCCAAGTTTACAGACTTGTTTGTGGGCCAGCTCAAATCGAAGCTGCAGTGCACCGTGTGCGGCCACCTGTCCGTGACGTTCGACCCATTTTGGGACCTCAGCCTGCCGATCCCAGACAAAATTGGCCAGATCAGCCTACATGCCTGCCTCGATCTTCTCAACAAGGAGGAGGTGCTGGATGGAGACGAGAAACCGGACCCTTGCTCCAATTCCCAGCAAGCGGCAAAAAGAAGCACCAAGAGCTTCTCTATAAGAAGTTTCCCGCGCATCGCTTGTGATGCACTTGAGCGGTCTCACCGATAGAATGGAGCGTTTCCGGAGAAAACTCAACTGCACCGTGAACTTTCCCCTCAGCGGCCCGATCTTTTCACCCTACTCAGAGGCTCAGGTCACGTGGCAAGTACAACCTGTACGGGGTGACGAACCACTAGGCTCCCATGTACTCCGGGCCACTAAACGCCTACTGCAGCACTCCCTACTCGACAATGGCAGAGTACAACGACAGCAGAGTACGCCCAGTGTTGCAGCGGAACTGTCCGTAAAGCAACGAGGTGCCTACGGGGCTGTTTTTTAGCAGGCACATGAAATGGTGTGGCCCATAGGCCGGGGCGATATGTGTTTGGGCTGATTTGTGTGTTTGTGATGCGTACTGCTGTTTTCTCCAATGACAGACGAGAAAGCAGTATTTGTGCATGGCCCGTTTCGTGCATAACACACTCGATCTTAAAGTGTATGTAAGTCTGCAAACAGTGTATGTGATGAATGTGAATTTTTCGTTGTTGTGGTGTTTTGCCGTCGCAAATATTTAATCTATTTGTAAATTTTTATATCATAAACTTGGTAAAATGAGCTCTAAATACTGGTTTAACACCCACATATCTTAAATAACCACACTGTAACTTGTACTATTCAAGAAGTTGCCTCAAGGGAAATACTCACATTTTCCCAACAAAAAATAAGTTATCACTTGAAATCGACAAACGAGACCAAAATATATTGTAAAATCGTCAACATTTTGCATATAATCTTCCCTTTCGAAAAGAATATTGCAATTTAAAAGTTAATAAGCGGTTCCAAGCTTTAAACGACCGGTACTTGCAAGGTGCGTTCAAGTACTTTTGGTCCTTATCAAAACTGCGGACATTTCCTTTTTTTAAAATGAAATTAAATTGGAAAATGTATTTTTGTTCTCTACTGAATTGTGGTTATATGCCCGTAGATCCTCTATATATAATAACCTTTGAACAAACTGGTAACCGAATTAGCAGTTAAACGATGCGGCTTATGGCGGTCTTTTTTTTAAGTGGTGCGGCCCTCATAAAAAATAAAAAATTAACATTAGAATTTTGATAGTTTTGTTTTTCTGGTTGCATATAAACACTAAGATTTATGTTCATGAAAGAATATCATTTTCCCAAAAAAATAGCAAAACAATAAACAACGTGAGTCGGGAAAATTACATCAGAATCTCATCGATGCATGTGGACCACGACCCACTGGCCCACTTGATCTTATTTAAGTGTCGGGGATTTGTTTCACGGACATTGTCCAGCGTTGAATAAATTTTGAAACACCGGCGCCAAGATACGGCGCGCTTTCAAATATGATGGGAAAACAGTAACAATGGTCATGAGTTTCAAATGAAGTATATGTACTTTGTAACATTGTTTTTTAATTTGTAAAATACCAACCTTTAAGAAAGGAAATTATTTTTATTGATTCTTAATCAAAATATAAATCATTGTTCGTACAAACAACGGAAGCCCTAAGAACATTGTTGCTAAACAAAAAAGGTAATTAATTTCCTTTTTAAGCCGTTCCACACTTAACCGACCGTGTACTTGGCAGTCCCTACTTTCGGTTCCTCATCACAACCACTAGCGGATCCAGCGGGGCGGCAGGGGCGTTAGCCCCCCCATATTGCCTGAAATTAGACGAAAAAATTGACATTATTCCACTGTAGAGGGAATTCTAATAAACTTTACAAAGGCAATTTGTCTTAAAACGTTTCAGTAAGGTAGCAGGAAGCCAAATCCAGATGAGTTTTTGGAATTTGAATGAAACTGTTTTGAAAAATTTAGAGGCCCCCTCATGCCCAGGTTCTGGATCCGCCCGTGCATCAAAGTGCGGGCTTTTTTCGTATTGCTAACTAACGCAAGGAGTTTGAAAATATTTTTGCGTTCTGCTTGTTCGAATATATGCCCGTCGATCCTGCTACAGAAGCATGCCATTAAACAAATGCGTGAAACTTAAATTTAATGCTCATTTGCATACATGTATCGTCATTTTTTCCGCATTAAAATGGTGTTGCAAGACATAAATGAAATGCTCTAACTCCCAAAGACCTTAGTTATTTATTTTCTGAAAAAGTGATGAATTTATAGACCATTGCATATATACAATTTGGGGACGATATCTACAACCGAGCTCAAGAATATAAGCAAATTTGGGATGGCGTTAGATTCGGCTATCCAGCGGGGCCTGGGTTGAAGGTCGGAGTCGATCTCGGAGTCGGAGTCGGAGTCGACTCCGAAGGGTCGGAGTCGGAGTCTGAGTCGGAGTCACCTGACAACCGACCGATTCCGCAGCCCTGTAATATATATATATATATATATTTGAGAAGTTGTATTTCAAATATAGTCAAATCGTGTATGAAAAAAACAATCCAAGGTGAACTATTTCCTTTAACCGCTCTGGACAGTCTGGCAGCATAATAACCCTGGGCTGGGTGAGCTCTGAGGGGAGGGGGCAGGTCAACAATGTGTGGTGCGGGCGATCTGAGTGTTTGTTTATTGGGGCTTTAGGGCGCGTCGACTGCTAAGGTCACCGGGCGATATGAGTGTCACGGTGTGGTGTCTGGTGGCGAGTGTGAGCGGGTGGGTGCACTGTATACTGCATACTGGAGACACGGTGACGTGACGAATGGATTGTAGGTAAATGAACATGTCGACGAATGACTGTCAGACATCAATATATAGTTGTGAAGAGATAAACATTTCCCGGGGAAGCGAGGAATGCTGACTTAATCCACGGTGAACATAGAACGTAATTTACCGGGCTGCTAAGTGTGATATCACCCGGGTGGCAGACGGAGCGGTAGAACGTAAAAGGAGTAGAGACGGCGGAGTGGCGGGTGACCTTAAGGCATGACCTGACAGCTATCGCGGGATTATCTTACACACCCACTCTCCCCTACATGTACGACAGGGAGAAAAGTACACGGGCGGAACTCACCTGGTGGAACAGCGGGTTCGGGTAGTACAGGTAGGACAGGGAGAACAGCGCCGAGTACACGAAGAAGCCGACCGACAGCCAGTGACGTGCCAGTTTGTCCTGCTTGGATGCCGTGGATCCCGCCCTGCCGGACCATACCGCCGCTGACGTCAAATCACATGTATGTATTGTGTATGTACAGTCCTCTCCTTGAAAGTTATCTGTGCACTGGCGGTGGGGGCACCACCCGGCCCAACCACGGTTTGTAGACAAGTTTTGAGAGTCACCGAGTGCTGAACCTACCAGGGATCGTGAAACGCGAGGGGAGCCGAGCGAGCCGTCAAGGAGGTTCTGAGAATCACATGCCTCGGGCTAGCAGCACGATTACCTTACTTCTGTGCCCGACATCTCTCTTGGGACCCCAACATTCGGGTGTGTGTTTTAAGGGCGTCAGCTGGCATACACGAATTTCACGCAAATTAATTAATTCATGCAATTTACGCATTAATTATGGCATTGTTGGGGTCGCGATTTTGTATTATTTCTAACTCTTCTTGCTCTCTCGCGCCCTTCTCACTCTTTTCACTCTTTCATTCATTCACTCTCTATCTCACTCTCTCACTCTTACTCAGTCTCTTACTCTCCTCAGTCTCTTACTCCTCAGTATCTCACTCGAACCTTCCTTACTCACTCCCTCACTCCACTCACTCACTAACTCAGTCCACATCTCGCCTCACTCACTCAGTCAACATCTCGCCTCACTCCTCAGTACTCTTGCTCCCTACTCACTAATAACTATCGCACTCACTCACTGCACTTTCACTCTCAATCTCACTCACTCTCACTCACATTCACCTCTCACTCACTCACTCACTACTCACTCACTCACTCACTCACTCACTCACCTCACTCATCACTCACTCACTCACTCACTCACTCACTCACTCACTCACTTCACTCACTCACCCACTCACTCACTCACTCACTCACTCACTCACTCACTCACTCACTGCACTCACTCACTCACTCAACTCACTACTCACTCACTCACTATCGCATTCACATGCTAACTCTCGCTCCTCAACTCATCACCACTCACTCACTCACTCACTCAACTCACTCACTCCTCACTCACTCACTCACTCACTCACATCACTACACACTCACTTTCATTCACCCACTCACTTACACTCGCTCTTACTCACAACTAACCCATTCACTCACTACTCTCCACTCACTCACCTATTGCACATCAAACTCACTCACTCTCGCATCTCTGCGCTCACTCCCGTTAAACTCTTCACACTCTTGCACTCTCACTCGCTCACTCACTCACACCACTCACTCACTCACTCACTCGATGCACTCACTCACTCACTCCTCACTCACTTTCTGCTTACTTTCACACTCACTCACTCTCGCACTCCACTCGCTCACTCACTTACTCATCATTCTCGCACTTACTCTCGCACTCAACTCCTGCATCTCTTGTTTTGCACTCACGTTTCGCCACTTATTATCGCACTCACTCACTCACTCACTCACTCACTCACCCACTCGTCGCTCTAGTCACTCACTTAAGCTCTCACTCAATCGCCAACTGTCCTTTTTACTCACTTCCCTCCTCGCACTCACCACTCATTAACTCACTCACCTCTCGCACCACTCACTCACTCTTGCGCTCTCTCTCTCTGGCAACTCACTCACTCCTCCGCACTCTTCACTCGCACTCTCGCTCTCGACTCTCATGTCACTCTCGCTCTCACTCCATCGCACTCTCACTCTCAAATTAACCTCCCTATCGCTTCACTCACTCTCGCACTCTCCGCCCCCGCTTCCACTCACCACTTTTCGCACTCAATGACTCGATCTCGATCTCATCGCTCACTCTCGCTCTCACCACTCACTCTCGTCACACTTGATATGCTCTCACTCGCTCACTCTCGATCTTCACTCGCTCACTCTCGCTCTCAACTACTCATTCACTCGCTCTCAGTCACGCACTCTCGCTCTCACTCACTCACCTTCCACACTATTCACTCTCACACTCTAGCACTATCGCTCCCACTCCCCGCACTAACGCTCTCACTCTCTTCTCACTCTCTCCTCACTCTCTTCTCATCTCTCTCACGCTCTCTCGCTCTCCTCTTGCTCGCTCTTGCTTTCTCTTGCTTTCTCTTGCTCTCTCTTGCTCTCTCTTGCTCTCTCTTGCTCTCTCTTGCTCTATCTTGCTCTATCTTTGCTCTATCTTGCTCTCTCTCTCTCTCTCTCTCTCTCTCTCTCTCTCTCTCTCTCTTCTCTCTCTTCCTCTCTCATCTCTCTCTCTCTCTCTCTCTCTCTCGTCTCTCTCTCTCTCTCTCTCTCTCTCTCTCTCTCTCTCTCCTCTCTCTCTCTCTCTTCTCTCTCTCTCTCTCTCTCTCTCTCTCTCTCCTCTCTCTCTCCTCTCTCTCTCTCCTCTCCCTCTCTCTCTCTCGTCCCTCGCTCTCGTGCGCTTAAAAGTTGCGGCTCTTATTCCCACTCGCGCTGTGGCCCGAAACACGAACAGAGCTTTACTAACGGCGAGTGCAAGGCGGGCCGCTGGGTTTGGTCGGGAAAGAGAGGGGAGGGTGACATGACTTTGACCAGGTCGAAGAAGCTGCTGGGCCCGCGAATTACACAGGGGCCCTTAAACTGGTTTGGGTAGTTCGCTGGATCGCCGCAACCCATGCACAGATACTTTCAAGAGAGACTGTACAGGGGGTGCACATACGGCTTCACAGGGCCATGCAGTTCGACGTTCGTCAGGAAAAAAATGTTCCGGCCGCCAACCACAAAAAAGGGCTAACATTATAACGGACAAAATGCTCAGAACCACATGATAAAATCTATCAAGATCCGTGCTCTAAGGTAATAGAAAGTAATTGCGCATTGCGTTTACACACAGATAGATGGAAGGGGCAGTGACGTCGAACAATTGTAGACGGTGGTCGATGATTGGCTGCTCAGTACAGTGGCAGGTAGTGACGGTGGGTGCAGAGGGAGAAAGGCTGGCGGCATATAGTGACGGACGACTGCGCCGCGAACAACGATGATGCGGCTGCTGTGGAGCTTCGGCGGGCTGTGGCCGAGCTTTGGGGGCTGTGCGGGGCCTGCTGGCGGGGCTGTCGGGAACTTATGGCTGGGCTGTTGGCGGGGCTGTGGCGGGCTGTGCGGCGGCTTGTGGCGGGGCTGTGACGGGGCTGTGGTGGGCTGTGGGCGGGCGTGTGGCGAGCTGTGGCGGGCGCGTGGCGGGGCTGTGGCGGGCCTGGGTCGTGGCTGTGCGGGGCTGTGGCGGGGCTGTGGCGGGGCTGTGCGGGCGTGATGCGGGGCGTGCGGGGCTGTGGCAGGACTGTGCAGCTGGCTATGCGGCTTTGGCGAGTGGCAGTGGCGGCTGTGGCGGGGCTGTGGCGCGGCTGTGCTGCCTGTGGCGGGGCTGTGGCGGGGCTGTGGCGGGGCTGTTCGGGGCTGTGGCGGGGCTGTGGCGGGGCTGTGGCGGGGGCTTTGCGGGGCTGATGGCGGGCTGGTGGGCGGGCTTGAGTCGGGGCTGTGACGGCGGCTGTGGACGCTGTGGCGGGCTAAGTTTGGCCAGGGGCTGTGGCGGTTTCGATGCCCTGGAAGGACTGCTGGTATTATGGCTGTCTGGGCCGTGACAGAGAGCTGCCGGTGCGGGGTTACGGCCCGACTCCGAACGAGGCGGCTGTGGGTGTGGCTGTCTGCCCCGGCCACCCACTGGCCCCTGTCCCAGCACTCGGCAGCCCCGCGGCCGGCCCGGCGGGACACGATGAATCTGCTGCCAGCCCGACTGACACGGGCGGACATCACACTGTCACACACTGTCACGCAGCAGCGGTCACAGACATGTCACATCTACACACATCCACATCCACATCCACATCCACATCCACATCCACATCCACGTCCACGTCCACGTCCACGTCCACGTCCACGTCCACGTCCACGTCCACGTTCACGTCCACGTCCACGTCCACGTCCACATCCACATCCACATCCACATTCACATCCACATCCACATCCACGTTCACCGTCCAAACGTCCACGTCCACTCAGTCACGTCCACGTCCACATCCACATCCACATCCACATTCACATCCACATCCACATCCACATCCACATCCACATCCACATCCACGTCCACATCCACGTCCACATCCACGTCCACATCCACGTCCACATCCACGTCCACATCCACACACACACCGGTTATGACGTCACACGGGTCACGACACGCATCAGGGGTGCCGATGGGCGGTGACAGGAAAGGTCCCTGGTGGCATCCGGTGTGGAGATAGCTAACGTGAAACCAGCGTGACCGTGTGTAGATCATGAACAGGAAACGAACGCGACGCACGCACTGATGCACGAAGCATGATTTCGGCATAATTATTAATTAGTTAGCGCTGAGGGAGGCAGACACACGAACGAAGTTGGGACAAGTCAGAATATATCGCATTTCGCAAACTGTGGCAATGAGTGAATGTGAAATTCAGCGTAAGATGAAACTAAGCATCGCTTCGGTGTAAGATTAGTAAAACAGCTAACACACAACAATGCATTATTATATGACTCACGAGTATTTCACTTTTTTGGTGGAGTAAATAAGGATAATCATACCGGTATGTTATTTTTCATAATCAGTCATGTATACCGACAGCACAATCTAAAAGCAAATTTGTGTAAATACAGATATATTATGATGAGAACCGACATTGCTTCAAATGTTTAGATTAGCCAATAATGTCGTGTAGCCACGACACAGCCACGACATACGGACGATTGCGCGACGAATACTCGTTGCCTCTCTATTAATGCGGACAAGCACGGACACCAAGGTGCACATCCTTGTGATCAGAACAGTACCCGTAACGATCAGACATCCAAGATTTCAAATAAGATCCAAGATTCAGGATCCCAGGATTTTCAAGATCCGGGATGCAATGTTGATCCTGATCCTGTAGAATTCATTTTGTCGTGGGATCCTGTGGATCTCGGACATAGGGCATAGCGGGGGTGGAGTGGCAACTACCCCAGTAATTTTTGAGTGGGAGGGCAACGCCCCCAAACTTTGGAGCCTCAACACCTAATCCAAAATTACGATGCTTAGCCCACGACTGTCTGGGGACGGGTCGGATCCGACCCCCATCGTTTTTTCCCGAATAACTTCCGAAACGTTGGAGATATCGACGTGATGCAACTTGTTAAACCTTCGCGTACATTAATTTTACGTCAGCTACGAAAAAAGTTAGCAGTTGCGACTTGCGTCTAAAAATTATGTTTTAGTGACGTCACTAAATGGTATTTTTGGTCGTAAATAGCTAAATGTTTGAAAAATCGTCAAAAATCTAGTTTTTAAGCAAGTTGCAAATACAAAATGTTTAACACCTGAAAAATTGAGTATTACAAATTAGCTATCTCGGATAAGGAAAAAAGGTATCTTATACATTTTTTTTTAATGACTTGTAGAAAATTGTCTATTTCTTTTTATATTTTGCCCCCCAAATTCAAATAAGTTCCTACGCCCATGATCTCAGAAAATTATTTAGCGTGGGATCCTATGGATCTTGGAGAATTAAAAATCGTGGGATCCTGGAAAATCAGTTTGTCTTGGGATCTTGTGGATTAAGCATATTTATCTTTTTGTGGTGCTAAAATATAAGAATGCATGTATTTCATGCTTTAAAACTCTCACACATAATGTCAATGGTGTAAGATTTACATGTGGTGATCAGACATGAGACAGGTGCCAAGATCCAAAAAATATTTGCGATCCAGGATCCATAGAATCCAAGATCTGGGATCTTGTTGGATCCTGGATCCTGTGACCTGTAGGATAATTTTGTCGTGGGATGCTGTGGATCTTGGATCCTGGAAAATACATTTTCGTGAGATCCTATGGATCTTGGATCCTATCCTGGAGAATACAAAATCGTTGGATCCTGCTGAAAAATCAATTTGTTGTGGATCTTGAGGATCTTGGATCTTATTATTTGACTTGGCTCATGTCTGGTAACGGCCACCTGCAGCCCCCTCCCTCGCCAGCCGGGCCGGCATACTGCACGGGACTGGCCAACGTTCCATTTCACCGCCATGCTGCTCCCGGACGGCCAAACCAAATTTAACCAAATGGCTCCACGCTCAAATAGCCTTCAATAAATACAGCCCTGTCCTGTGAGGTTTCAAGGGTCGTGCCAGCCGGTGTCGTCGCTGCAGACGAGTGAATAGCATGATCCGAGCCGGGCACGAACGGCGACTCGACAGGCCAGACCGACCCGTCTCCGGCCGCCACCGACGCGTCGGCCAAACCGGGCCGTCCCCCGCCCACGTCGACTCGTCAGTCAGAGCCGCTGCAGCGGCGATGCCCCCGGCGAACGAGGCGGGAGTTAGCAACATAGGAGTGGGAGGGGCACGATCAATCACCCGCTGCCGCAAGGTATCTTGAGTCGGGTCGCCACTCGCCATCACCACCACCGCTCCAATGGGGTAGGGAGGGGCAGCCAAGTAAGGAGCAGACACCGGCCCAGTGGCGTCGCCAGGATTTTTATGTAGGGGGGAATCAGGATTTTTATCAGGAGAGGGGCACGTCAGTGGAAGAATTAAATTTCGCTCCACAGATATGTTGTTTGACTGAGGGAAGGGGGGGGGGGTCGAGTCGTCAGCTAATCTCCTTTATCTAATATTAATTTGTTTTGCTCAGGAGGCCATGGCCCCCGTGCCCCCTGGCTACGTCCAAGAACACAGAAACCGGGGGCAGGGGCAGCAGCCCCATTTTTTTCGAGGATAGGCGTCGCCCCCCCCAACTCTTCTGAGGATCTATATCTTCTGCTTACAGTTTTCTGATTAATGAGTCGTTGAAAATAATCCAATCAACGTGGATTTTGAAAGGTTGAAAGTACTAGTTTGATTATTAAGTGCTTACATTTATAGATAGGTATCAAGTTATAGTTGCTTTCTAGTCGAATTTGAGGCTGTTGAGCCATTTTCAGGATAGTTAAACTGAACTGGTGAAAACTCCGAAAAATCGAGTTAGGATATCACCAGCACCGTAAGGCGTCAAACACATCAGTTCTATACGATTATAACCTTAGAAGCTTTTATGACGTCAGCAATTTCTATTTTTCACTTCGTAATTAAGTTACGATTGAATGACGAATGCTAATTTGTGTTTTTCTCCCTAAATATGTCGAGTTTCTATCTGTAAAGTAAAATTCCTGGCCCGGAAACACGCCAACCGAAGGCGAAGTCACGCCAATCTGATGACGTTATAAAACATTGAAAATTGTCAATGAAGAAAAGCATAGCTTTTCCTGAGATTCGAAGATTTCCACTGGGGGAAAGGGGGTGCAACTCAAGAAAAGTATTGGCCGGTGCCTTTTGTCCGTTTGTCTGTCCAGACGGGATATCTAGGCGCCCTCTAAAACAGTCCTAGCAGTCGAACGGTTGGCAACCAGCGGTCCAAACTTTAAGGAACGTTACTAATATTCCCTTACTAGTTTTAAGTGTTTTGAAAGTTGACCTCGAGAGGTGCAAATCGAATCCGCAGAGGATAAAAACACAACATTAAAGGGAATAGTTCACCTTTAACATTGGGTTTTGAGTTGGGATTAACCCAAGTTTGTGGCGCATTGCTCGAAAAATGACTTGTGACGCTTTCACATTTTCAAAGAAACCTCTTAATTATTTAATATTCAGTCCTAAAAGTCGAGAACCCGGGTATACCCGGTAAAACTCCAATCGCTGATTGGATGATTTTTGCTGATGTGACGCCATGATTATGACGTAGAGTGACCGTAAAGAACTTTGGAAAAGTTTTTGATAGAAACACTTAGTGGCTGACTGGAACAAAAACATATTGTTTTCAGTACCTCATTCCCTGTATTGCGAAGAAAAAACTTTGTGTGAGGATTTATTGTGGATTTTGATGCTTAAATCGTCTATAAAAAACGTTATTCTCATGTAAATTCTCAGATAAATTATTCAGAGTACCTAGTCTTACAGATGGGGCGAAATCCGTTCCAAACTTGCTTGCTTCCTTCCTTGAGTGGCATGTGGGTTTGCAGGAATAATTTCCCGTTTCAACTGCACCTGATATCAAAGAATACAGTGATAATGTCGTAATGAATACATGGTATAGGCCTAAAGTTTAAATATTTAAACACAACTTTCAAACTCCCACAGATGGAAACCAGCGGGAACTTCTTGGCTAAACACAAATAACGGCACGAGGAAGCATTTGTATGTTTGCCGTTTGTTTTATCTGTGTGTACTTAACCAATATAAATAATTTTATTCCGTTCGTCGATTTAGCCAAATATATATAAATGAATAAGCAACGTGTGTTTACTGTCGAATTAATCTCCGTGGTTCCTAAAAGCGTTGCCATTTTCCCTCCATGTCAACAGATTATTAGGTCAAGTACTGTTCTTGTTATGCGCCACGATCCCTCCAAATCGATGACGTATTTATGACATATCGTGCCTTCTAAGAAAGCTGATTGTTCGCATTACTGTTGAGGAAAAAAGATAATGAAATATCACAAAATAATTGACATTTTAATTATGCTTTCTTTCCGCGTAAATATAGGTTTCTTTGACTACTAGTATATGATACGTAATTTCTTGCTTCTCTTCATCAATTTCTTAGCTTTTTTCTCAATTTTTTTCAAGGTGTTAACTATTCCCCTTTAGACCCTTTTTAAATTTACTTTGGTGAAAAAAAGTATCAACTTGTTTTCTAGAATCTGATTTGTATGCTACATATTTGTTTTTGTGTCTTCTTTCATATATTTTTTATTTAAAAAATGCAGAGAAATTGGTCATTATAACAAAACAAAAATATGGGAAAAGGCATCAAAATATGTTTTTAATGTGTTCGATGGTAGTTTTTGCCATGATGAATGAGAATATATACAAAGAAATGATCAATAACATGGCAATAATGTATATTTAAATGGAAAAGTCGAGACAAAAAGAAATGAGCTTTCACCGTCACGGCATCGTCAGAATCTGACGATGCCGTAACGGCAAAAGCTCATTCCTTTTTGTCTCGACTTTTCCATTTAAATATATACATTACTGCCATGTTATCGATAATTCCTTTGTATATAAAATATGTTTTGACTCATTTGAGAAAGCTGGTTTTTAATACCGGGAAATTTTGAATTTCTTTAGTTTGTATGTCTATGTCTTTTTTTTAAGCACTTAGACCAGGATATCTGCCCACCTGAGGTTTGCTTAAATATTTGAAAAACGGCGGCGCAAACTCGGTGTGATTTGTTTGGGCATCAATCACACACATTGTGTGCAATTTGGTATCTGGAGTCATCGATGGGCGTCGAAAGCGGGGGGGGGGGACGCGTCCCCCCAAGAGGCACGAGTCCACCACAAACATTTTAATATTTTAACATTACGCCTATGGTCATTGCATGAAAATAACCAACTTCGAAGTGCCCCCCCCAAACTTTCGGAAGGTGGCGACGCCCATGGAGTCATCTCAGGTCATGTCAGTAGATCACGTTAAGTGACCACACCTCTAAGCAGGTTTTTATTGCATAGTATTAACATAAACTAATTTGAACTTTTTTCAATCACTGTAAACCTATGCAACTCCTTTATACTTGAGGCAGTTAGGAAAAAGCCGTGAAGACCGCATCTCCGTATTATCGCCAAATGTCCAGAGCTTATGCCAATCTACAGGTGTCTTGTGCGGCTATTTTGCAATGATATGATACAAATTATAATGACATTTACAATACAAATGTCGGAAAATGTCCGCAAAACAATTGTGAATGTACCAGACGGCATATTATGCAAGCTCATATTGATTTAAGATAGCCCATCCCAGGAAAAGTAGGTAAACAATTATGTCACGCCAATTGTCGCTGTCCGCCCATTGTGCAACTGCACAGTTACGACCAAGGCTCTATAACAGTTACGACCTTCGAAGGGACACCGGTCAATACCGGATCGAGCCGGATCGAGCCGGATCGAGCCGGACCACGGAGGACATAAAACATGGGCGGCAACTGCTCTACTCATGATAACAGCGGAGTTTACCGGCCAGTGAGCTGATATGACCGGCCAGTGACCTATACCGGCCAGTGACCTGATATTTACCGGCCAGTGACCTGCTATGAGCGCCGGGTCCGTCACAGGCGGCTAGCAACTGTGCACAGCAGGCGCCGATCCAGGATTTCGGTCAGGGGGAGGGGCAATGCAAACTGTTGCCCCCTCCGGACGCGCCATAGGCGAGACCCGGCTCAGGGGGCGGGAGCTCCCCTGGATCCACGCCTGTCCACTGTCCAGTCCTGTGCCGGACCCCAACTGGGAGCAACTGTGTCTGTATATAATACATATGCGGCGTGCGGCGTTTCGTGTTGTACAGTGTAGTGCAAATGTTCTGTCCACTTCAGTGACACCACCTCTGTCCGTCCGTCTCTTGGTCCTGTCGGTTCTGCAAGCAAGTGGAATCTAAATGCATTACTATCAGGGTTAACTAGACAACTAACGTCCCCTCGCCCCCGTATCAAGGGGTGAGGGCATAAATATTTAATGTAGGATTTTCACGGCCGGTGTAGCAACCGACGAACAGGCTACCGATGGCAATGTTGGACATTGAACTAAACGGGTGCGAATAAACAAAGCTTTTTAGGAATACTTTCTACGCTAGCTTCTGGCAGACGAAAACAAACATCGCCCCAGATAAATGGAGGGTTTATTCGAATCAAGTGCACTGAAAGGATTGCTGTTAGCCGTTCTCACGAAGGATTTATTCGCCAGGTGCATCGACATCGGGTGGTGTCGATGAAGTGTACAGATCATTTGCACTACACTGTACGTAATACGTATGCAGGCACGTAGCCAGGATTTTTCTGATATGGGGAGCCACGTAGGTGATAAAGTCAAAGTTCGCTCCTCAGCCATATGTTGTTGACTGGGGGAGGGGGGGGGTAGCGGGTAGGCAGAGTATCCTCCAATTCTATCTAGTGTAAATTTGTTTTGCTCAGGGGGAGGCATAAAGGGAGGCACCTTTAGCGGAGGCATGGCCTC
>VOPJ01013036.1:0-17449 GCA_014673585.1 Semibalanus balanoides | reverse complement strand
CTCTTCTGCAGTTTTCCTGCCCAGCCAGACCGAAAAAACAGATGGCTTAGAGCATGTGGTTATGAGGCTACAGAACTACCACCAATGGCAGGTGTCTGCAGCAATCATTTTACACCTGAAGACTTTTCAAGCTCCACAAGCCAAAGGCTGAGGCTGAATCATTCAGCTGTACCATCACTTCTGCTGGTGATAATGAATTAATTTTGACGTTCCCTGTCATCCCACCAACTGTGTATGTTTTCTGGCTTGGCATCATTGGATAGCTTTTGCTTCCCACATATATCACATCAACCTGAGGACATTTTTGAACTCAAATCCCTTGCAATCTGTCCATGCATAGTTTTTGCAGTGTTGATTTGTGAAATGTGTATTTAATATAAAGCATGATCACATAACAATATATTTGAGGGAGGTTCGTTTGATTAATCATTTGAGTGTGACATGGGGATTTCATTTGAAGTTCTAAATTAAAATTTCCCTATAAAATTAATCAGGTTCAAAGGTGAATTTTTTTGTTTCTACGACTTTCAAAATGTTTTCACACTTTCCTTTAGCTCGCCCAGGTGACCTCATGCACTGATTCCATCGAACCTTCACATGAATTTATAATTTCACTTACAAATTCAATAATGCTCGAATTCAGCATTGAATTATCCCTTTTTTCCCATGTCAGATAGTTATTTTTCCTAAATGGTACCAATTTAACAATGTTTTACTTGCCTTATTGCCCATTTAAGATGCAACCGGAAGAGCGAGACCAAGTCCAAGCAACAGCAACAGTACCTGAACCCTCCACAACACCAGAGAATGTGTTACAATCACCGATTGACCTCACTCCAGCAAGCGAAACTCCCATGGGAGCGTCACAGATGCCATCGGCCGAGTAAGTGTCAACTAGTGAAATTACTGCAACCGCTTGATTACTGCAACTGCTGCAAACACTTTCACAAATATAAGTACAATATCGCTGTCTTGTTACACATCAGATGTTAAGTCATTGTCAGCACAAGTCATTTGCCATATTCCGGCATGTAGGAAAAATCTTACTGACCTTAAGCCTGACGAAATATCTGGAAAACTCAGTTTGCCAAAAATTTAGCTCTGGTCCTCGTGCTTGCACTCTGACCTCCGCTAAATTTTTGCAAGCTCGTTTCCAGATAATGTTCGTCGGCCGTCGGTCAGAACAGACTTGTATTACGATTCAACTCTGATTGAGTCGCGAGCTCATGAATCAAGCAGTCTACCTCTCAAACTTGATGTGAGCGCTCTATTTTTTGAGACTGGCTTTGGAGTCGTTGATTGAATCGCATGAGCTCATGTAGAAGCCATGATTGAGGTCGGACGACAAATATTTAGAGAGCTGACTGAGTCGGGTTCGCGACTCAATCAACACGCATTTTAAGTTTAAAAAGAGACTTCAAAACTTCAAGTTTTTAACCAAGTGGTAATATCCATCAACAATTTCAACATATGAATACCGATGCAGATCAATATAAAATCACTTCTCAGTTCTAAGTTGCAAATATATTCATAGTTGAGTTGGGATTAGTCGTTATATGATTCAAAATGATTTGAGTCGGGACTAAATCATGGCTCAAAGTCCACTTTGAATCGATTGAGTCGAAAGCGCCGGTTCAAAGTCTTTGATTTGAATCGAATGCATAACCTTGAATGTCTGATTGAGTCGTATGCAATCAACTAAACGTAGATTTGATCGTGCATTGAATTCGTCGAAAAATCATGAATCGTATACAAGTCTGTCAGTTAATATATATTCCTTCATGCCGGGTATGCTTTAAGTTTATAGGGCCAAGATCCGGGCAGGAAAAATGTCGGGCCAGATATTGTTCGACGCGGAATTCCCATGTTATTTGATAGGCCGGGCAAGAAACAAAAGTTTCTTGACTGGCTTTCCTGCCCGGCCTAAACTTAATAAGTAACTACTTATATTACTTAATAATTAATAGGCTCGTGCTATACTTAAAGCATATTCCGGCATGTAGGAAAAATCTTACTGAGCTAAGCCTGACGAAATTATCTGGAAACTCAGTTTGCAAAATTTAGCTCTGGTCCTCGTGCTTCGCACTCGGACCTCCGTAATTTTGCAAACCTCGTTTCCAGATAATTTCGTCGGCCCGGTCAGTAATATATAATAATACTTCGTAACAGACAACCAAAATATAAATTATCTAGGTCACTTTTTTAGCCAAGATACATACGTTCTCAAGCTCCTATTTTACTTTGAGTGAAAAGCATCAATGTCTCCATTGGCGTGTTAAGTTATGAAAAATGTTTCTTACACATGTTTGTCGTGAACGAATGACTTACATTCAAGCATGCTATGCAAAATGCTGGGCATTATAACACTATACAATACAATGCTTTACGGTATTTAAGCACACATGATCATGACCACCTTAATGATGGCTAAACAGCACATCGATGCACACAATGTAATTGTGAACTATTGCTCATTTATATCACCTAATGCTGCATGAAAATGTACAGAACAGTCTGCCAGCCGGAGCTCACCGCGCAGCAAAGTCTCACATCCAATTATGTTGACCCCTGCGCGTCTCGGGCACAAATGGCCTCCGCTCGTAGCAACATCCAGCTCCGATGTTAAGCCGCCTGGCTCAGCTGTATTGCCACGGTATATTCTGCCGCAAAGCCGATTACAAACAGCGAAGGGAGAAAACAGAACAAAAATTAGGTCCCACACAGAACGGAAACTAAGCTTAGTAATGACATCACAAACACAAGTTGTCGTTCGCATATATATATGTATATATATATATATATGCGAACGACAACTTGTGTTTGTTATGATATTTTTTCCTTTTTTATATTTTTATTATTTGCCATGGTGGCCTTCTCATTATGAAGTGCACGACACAATGAAGGGATGTAGTCTGCACGCACATTATGTGCTGAACTACTCCCAGGTGAGGGAATGTAGTCTGCACGCGCATTATGTGCTGAACTACTCCCAGGTGAGGGGATGTAGTCTGCACGCACATTATGTGCTGAACTACTCCCAGGTGAGGGGATGTAGTCTGCACGCACGATTATGTGTGAAACTACTCCCAGCGCACAGCGAAACTGCGTGATCCTATTAGTGTGATGATTGATGATGATTGGGGTTTTAGGGCGGACCGACAGCGAAGGTTACATGCCGCCCAGATCCTGTGGTTTGAAACACTTCACAATGTGCACTCACTGTGCATAATTCACTTCCCTGACTTACTGCACACTACGCACTGTGTATCGCATTAAACAAACGCCGCTGTTTGCAGGCAGTTAGCAATTATTTCCGTCAGTAAATCGGATTCGAGCACCGCTCCGCTGCGACTTGCAGTTTGACGCGGCCGGCACACTGAGCTTTGGTGTACTTCACATACATTTTCCGGTCATGTTTATGTGACACTTTACAGTCATATTCTTATATAAGGGCTGATTTTATTCGCCCGAATACCCGTTAACACGCAGTGCGCAATGATTAGCGAGGGCATCGTTACTCAGCGGCTCAGTCGGGGCTGACTTATTGACCAGTGTACTTCACGCCACGCCGTCACCATTTCCATGTCAGTAGCGAACTGCATGAGTTACCTGTCATAACAGCTAAGCATTGATCACTGCATAATGGCTAGCGCGTGATGAAGGTCAGCGTAAGCATCAGTCCTGAAAGGCTCAAGCGGCTGCTGTATGAGCATGTAGTCTCATTAACCTATACGGGGAGCAGTTATCAACCAAAGCAACGCAGTGAGAGTGTTATACATACGATCCCACAGTCATCCAGGAATACGGAATAGGCCAGTACTAGCCTCCGCGGTGATTCCTTGACTACCACCGCCGTGGTTTGTTTCCTGAGTACGCCTCTGATATTTATCGCGTGTCCCATGTATACGCTCTGTGACGAGCCCAGCAGCGCAGACGGTGAGCACCGCCACAAATCAGCCGGCAAACCAGCCGCCTTCAGTCGACGTCCATGCCGCCCATTCATTTGGCGTAATGACGCGTCTGCGAATGACACAGCGGCCCGCCGTTGCCAGCGCCGGCCTCGCCCCGACCCGGAGCCCGTTTCCGTCTCCGCTGCCGCTCCTGACGCCCACTGCCGGGGGTTCCGTCGCCCACTGACGCCCTCTGCCGGGGGTTCCGTCGCCGTCACTGCCAGGATCTCTCCGCCGCGAGCTCTGGTAATCAGCGCCCCATGCAGGTCTTCAATATCCCCTGACAGCGTGTCAGCGGCACCGCCAGCTCCCTCTACCCCCTGCATGGCCATCAGTCACACCTGGCAGTCAGGGGCCTGTCGACGTTCGGCCGCCCTCGGAGCACCTGAGCTCGGACACTGTGGTGCAGCACGTGTACTGTGCCGTCTGCCAGGCATCGGGAGGCAGGCCGTGAGATGCGACTCCGGCCTGGCCGCCACCCCCGGGACACCACGGCATGGTGATGATAGCCCCGAGACCCGCCGGCAGTGAGCGCCGTCCGACTCACAAATTGGCAATACATGCTAATGTCATTCAGCTATTCCGCGGCGTATGTATATGTTATATACGTCCGGGTCGCATGTCGCCGGTTCTTCTATCGCCAAAAGATCTGACGTGGCGCCTGCCGCTGGTTCGGAGGCTCCGCAGGCGGGATCTACAATAACACGGGAGAGCGACAGAGGCGGCGCTGTTTTCTCAGCGGAAGCGGCGCGGAGGCGCGTCATTTCGGCTCCGTATGACCGCGGCGGGGCCGGCCGTGTCGGCTTAGATGCGCTCACTGGTTACACAGGCTCGCTAGACCACAACTGGCGTCGTTAGCGTTGACAAACACTCCCATCTGGCGGATGAAGGGACATTTGCCAGAGGCCTATCCGCCTCGCCGAAACGGCAGTGGCCTCTCCGTCTCTCTCGCTCCCTCCTCTATCGCTCTTTATATCTCACTCTTTTCCTCTCTCCTTTCCTCTTGTGACGCTTAAAATATAAAAAACAGCATCCTGGATTTTATACAGATATACTTCCAGAAACACTTTGTATCTGTAGTTTAGCAATACAGAAGTGCCGCCATGAGTAGGTCTGTCCATAGGCATGCATAACTTGCCTAATCTGGTTGTTGTGAGAAATACAGGCGAGCCAGGACTTGTATGATCCACCCCTCAATTGAATGACCGTCCCTGTAGCTCACTCGGGAGAGCGCTGAGCCAGGACTTGTATGATCCACCCCTCAATTGAATGACCGTCCCTGTAGCTCACTCGGGAGAGCGCTGAGCTGTATACCTCACCCGTTGTGGCAGGCCGCGGGTTCGAGTCGCTTCGGAGCTCGCTATTTGCCCCTGAATGGGATGGTCAGCGGCCGGAGGCAGCGGTCGCACTCAAGGTCATGTGACATCAGAGGGCGAAGCAGGCCGTGTCTAGGTATGTCAAGCGCGTAACAATGTTGCCTCTAAGGCTCTATATTCTGGCGGCTGCCAGGAATTGCTCAATCGGACGGTCAGGGCCTGCACAACAAGCTCTGCCTAGCGCACATCCTGACATTCCTCATTCGCAAATTCTTAATTTATGTAAATTCGTAAATTCCTCCATTCAGAAAGTTCAGACTTAATTTAGATATACAAGATGATCGTGCTGACTGTTCTCAGTGTGTGGTAGTTCTGCTACATGTATTTGTTGTATTAAGCAATACGCATTAGTGACACAAGTCTACCCTTTTGGCGTTACGTCAGTCTTTACATCTGCTGGGTTGATGAAGGGCCGCCATCATCGCGGCAGCTGTGTGTTCACTGTTCCGCCTCCTGGAAAAGTCCTAACTGGAAAAAAGAGGACCTAGCAGATGGAAAAAAAAATATGCTCTTTTGCCAAATTGCGAGGACAATTTTTTAAAAAAAACAATACGTAAACGTGATTTGCTTTCTATTGACATACGGCAACTGTCGTGTTCACGCACCTGGGAGACAGAGGGAGCAGTGGCATCTGGCGCCGCGCTCACGCACCACGGGGGGAGGGGGAGCTCCCGGCGGGCCATGCTCACTGCCCGGGAGGGCACAGCTTCGCAGGCACACACTGAGAGACAAGAGGGGAGCTCCTGCACACCATGTCTAGACATATATTCCTGTCCCTAGATGGCATCAGCATTAAACGCCTTAAGTTATACTGTACCGCATAGCTCGAAGCCGGGCATTGTGGTCTGTACAATGAGCGGGCGGGCGGGGGGGGGGGTTAAACGAGTGATACTGGTCAAAAAAGGAGGTAGCCATACTCCTGCCGTCAAGAACCCCTGTTGTACAATGTACACTGTACAGCGTACGTAAGAATAGAGCATAACTACCTGTACTAGATGTGACCCTGACCCTAGCCATGGTGACATGGCTATGTATAGCTCAGATCTTGTCGATTTTTTTCTTCTACTGGATTGCGCCTGATCACTTGGCTGAAAGAGGCAAAGCGTATGCAACTAGCCTTTGCTTTCTTCCACCAATTGACTAGTCTAGTTTGTTCCAATCTAGATCTACGAAGTCTGTGTATATATTTATTGCAAATGCATAGCCACCCTTAAAGGCAGATCTAATTTTGAAAATTCATTCTGAGCCCCCAAATGCAAAAAGTGAACTCAAATGCAAGGATTTCCTATAAACTATCAGTTTGAATGATCTTTCATCTTTAGCCCCGAAAATATTCCCTTTATATCCCCTTGGAATCTGGCTAATTATTGTTAAATGCGTTATTTTATTGATGATATATCAATATAAATCGAACAATGGATTATAATGCACAAGTTATAGAATGTGCTTAACTATAGCATGTTGTTCTCTGGCGCTCTATCGGACCGTTCAAACTGCCTCTACCTGGCATTCTGGTCTCAGTGTCCTTAAAAGAACATCTAGATTTTAGGCCTCCATTGTGTCCACTGATATGCCACAGCCAGATTCCTGCAATCCTCTGCATTATCAAATGATAGAGCACCGTCAATTGGTGGAAGAAAGCAAAGTCTAGTTGCATACGCTTTGCCCCTTTCAGCCAAGTGATCAGGCGCAATCCAGTAGCGAAAAAATGGACAAGATCTGAGCTATACAAATTAATTACCGAGGAAAATGTGGCCGAATGTCAGGAACCTTTGTAAGTGGACTAGCAGACGTCACCAAAGTCTAAGTAAGACAAACGAAGACAAACGGCTCAAACGATGACTCTTCAGCAAGCGGCGCGTCCATTAAGGCGGTCTACTCACTGCCTAACGAGATTTAAGTCCTGCTATCGACACCATCTCGGAGACGTTAAGGCATTACATGTTTTTTTTTCAGGAGAGAAGTTGCTATGCTACGATGCGCTGCAATCCTTGCGTACTAGTATGTTTGACGTTTGTGTGACAGCGGAAATGAGCAATTTTGTTCGAAATCGCACGGTACTTATATAACATCGATCTACGCTGATTTGCCATTGTCTTTACACATCTTTCAGCGATGTAAGAAGGTAAACAAGCCTGGGAACCTAAGCAAGCTCGAGATTAGCTCAACTGGCGAAAAGACCAAAAGTCCAGATACTGCCAGGATATTGTCACGAATACGCGTTCCAAGTATAGTTGTTGGCTTAGTGGTAGCTTTAGAAGCTTTTTTAATACATATGCATAGTTAAAGGGAATTAGTTCACCTTGAAAAAACGAGGAAAAGCTCGTTGAAATGATGAAGAGAACACAGCAAGAAATTAAGTATCATATTACCTGTAATGTCAAAGAAAACCTATATTTACGCGGAAAAGCAAATTAACAATTGTCAATATTTGGTGATAATTATATTTTTCCTCTAATAATGCGAAATTCAGCCTTGCTAGAGCACGATGTCATCAAAACGTGCATCGATTTGTCGGTAGGATCGTGGCGCATACAAGACAGTTTACTTGCCTAATAACTTGTTGAAGATTCGGGAAAATGCAACGTTTGAACCACGGAGATTAATTCAAAGTCAAATCACGTGCATAATTCATTTATTTATTTGGGGATTAATCACGAACGGGATAGCGACGTCACATAGATGAAACCAACGGCCAAAGAATACAAAATATTCTTTTCCGTTATTTGTGGTTTATCCACGAGAAGAAGTTTCCGTGTTTCATCTATAGACGTGAAAGTTGTGGTTAAATATTCAAAGTACAGTATTTCAAATGATTCTTTTCCTCGATAGAATAAATAATTAAAATCAAAAATATATGGTGAATTTTCGGCCACGGCATTCTCCAAACGCATACACATTGACAATCCAATAATTTATTATTTAATTGTACAAATAATTTGACACAATAAATAAGATTATTTGATTGTCAATGTGTATGGTTTGAGAATGGCCTGTGGCCGAAAATTCACCAAATATATTTTTGATTAATTATTTTATTTCTGTCGAGGAAAAGGTCATTTTAAATACTGTACCTATAATACATAACATGTTCCTCGCAAGAGCACTAAACACCATTAAATATTTCAACTTAGCCTATACCATATATTCATTTACGACAAATTATCAGTGTATTCTTTTGCATAATCAGTGCAGTGAAAACGGGGTTATCTGTAAACCCATGCACCCCAGGAAGCAAGCAAGATGAAGAACGGAATTGGCCCCATTCTGTAAGATAGGTACGTCTGAATAATTTCGCTGGAATGTTGCTGAGAATAACGTTTTTATAGACGATTTTTAAGCATCAAAAATCACGATTAAAATCCTCACAAAGTTTATGCTTGCAATTCAGGGAATGAGCGTACTGAAACAAATATGTTCTTGTCAGTCCAGCACTTGCGTTTCTATCAAACACTTTCCCAAAGTCTTACGTCATCTGCTACGTCACAATCGTCATATCAGCAAAATCAGCCAATCAGCGATTGGAGTTGCCGGGTAACCTGTCCGACTTTTAGGACTGAATATTACATAAATAAGAGGTTTGGGCTTTGGAAAATGTGAAAGCGTTCACAAGTAATTGCGAGGCATTGCGCCACAACTTGGCTATCTCAACTCAAAACCCTATGTTAAAGGTGAACTATTCCCTTTAAGTCTCACATTTGTAACTCGTAGACTACTTTTAGAAAAGCTAGAAGGCTTTGCATCGATTTAATTTAGTTCGAAATTTGCTTTAAAATTCGGATGCACATAATTTGTGTTTTTGCTTATTTTCAGCCTTCCTTACGCGGAACGTATCCAGATATCCATGACGGAAAAGTATCGATATCAAATATTAAGTCTCCCATCTGGGTCTCATGCACATGCACAAAACATTGACATGATAGCATGCTGCGGCACGACTATGGTCAAAATTAAGCCCGCATGATTTTTTGGCACGCCAAGTTCCAGTTCAACTCAGGCGAGATATTCATATCGAAGGTAATCACATCGAACACATACCTAAAATTATTACCAAAATACCTAAAATTACCTAATACCTAAAATTATTAGTTATCACAGAAAAGCAGGGCAAAAATACTGTCGTTTTGTCGTCCTCAACGGCAACCAAGGACATGCAATTTCGGCGACCACATTCGGAGTCTTGCCGACGTTACCGAGTCAAAAATAATTAAATGTTTTCACTAGCCCAAACCACCTATCCCTACCTAGCTGTGTATTTATGTGCTTCTGCTAGATATATGCTTTGTTCGATCTCTGCTTCTTGCATGCCTTCGTTCTAAAACACGTCTTCATGCTAGCAGCTGCGTGGGACTACATTCCAAATCACTCACGCAGCAGCGAACTGTACTGTATGTATAGTGTATACTTAATAGCACACTTTATACTATATGCTGTAACGGTGAGACAACCACGGCTGTCATCCGGTCGGTCCGAACGACCACTGCTCTCCAGGCGACCTTTCTACACGGGACCATTGACATACCGCGCATACCTTTGGTTGTCGCGGTTTTCCTAATGTCTGCTGAATCTGGTATATTTGGCATGTTTTGTTATCGCAGTTACTGGTCCTACAAATGCGTCCTTCCATCTGTTCACTTGCAACAATTATTCTGACCAAGTCCCCAGTTCAACGGCCACAAAATAGCCATCAAGCGGCCATTCCTTCGGTGCCCCCCCCCCCCCTACCCTGTCCCCGGTGGCGACCGGACCACAACTAGTGGTTAATCCTGCGTCGACTCCCGCCCAGCTAGCTGGCCCGACATTCTGTTGCATAACTATTTGTAACATATTGACCCCTTAAGTCATTTAGTGCGCTGCGAGCGAGTAGCGCTGGGCAAGTATACATATAGTGCGCTGTGCGATGCGCTGAATCCCACTTTGTTCAAACTTGTACAGTGACGAATCAAACTAAAGTTGTGACACTGAAGTTGTGAAAAGGCACAGGGGCATATGAACAACGCAAATCGCGTACGGACATAACTCGTTTTAGAATGGGGTCTCAGCCTAACGCCATCCGAAACAATTGCAGCATGGAGACGCTCAGTGTGGCAATCGAAAGGTCTGCTTGCATTTTTCACGTCCAATTTTCTGATCAATGTATTAACATCCCGTTTTTGCTTTCAGGTACTGCCCAATATTGAAGTCGGAAAAAAGTCTGGCAGAATTTGTATTGCACTTTGGCATATTAATGGCAGCAGTTGAGCACTTTTTGCACATCAAATTTGAATATCGCACGATAACCACCAACCCCGGTCTTAATTTCGACGACAACCATGAAACCACTTTTTTAGCTCAGCAGCAATGCGTGCTGCTATGTAGCGATTAGCAGCCCGACTTTGTGTACGGATGAAGACACACTTTGCAACCAGACACGTGAACGCGAAATGAGCGTAACTTACAGCGACATTTCTAGCAAACACGTGCTGTTGACGTTGTCTGTTTTATTGGTGGGGCGACTTTTTTAGTAACACCATCCTGTGACAAAAAGCATTACTTTGCATATACACATAGTTCCGAGACCGCCAGGAACGGAGGGAGCCCAAGCTGCTGAATTCGCCATGTCAGGCTAAACACGGTTTAAGCTGACATTCTCCAAAATCAGTATAACCCTCGCTCGTGTAGGGCAAGATTACTGCGTTACCGTGTAGGGGGGGTTGGCATGTCCCCCTTGGCGTTTGAAATTGAAATCAGCGTTTGGCTCCTAATTGAGCTAGAGCTTTGATTTAAAAACGAGCGTGTTGCTTGTGACAAGAGGAAGCCGGTGACATTTGATTTTAAGATCCTGGGTCATTAAATAACCTCTGAGGTCATGTTTAAGCCAAAATGTCGTCAAATCGTAAATGTTTGATAAAAAGAGAACTTTTCTAGCTAAAATCGTAAAAGCACATATAGAATGCTAAATAGACGCCTATATTGAAATCAGCATCGCACAATGACCTAATAACTGCCAAATTAAAAAAGGATCATGTCAGGTCATCTGAGGTCAGTGACCTCGGTTGACCATTGGCAGCGCAAGATCCCAGTGGAAAATATAATCATGTTATATGGATCCCATAATTGAAATCAGCGTCACAAACTGCACTAGAAGCGGACAGAAGACGAAAAAAGACAACTGAGGTCATCGGAGGTCAGTGACCTCCGTTGACCCCTGAAAAGGTCAATCGAGATCGCAATCTCTGCAAAAGCCACAAATGTCACCTAGAAACAGCTTTGCATATGCTCCTGAACAATAAACACTCGGGAACTGCACATGTTTCAAGGATCGTTACTACGGGACGCCAGTCTCGCAAAACACGACCTTGAGAAACAGGTCAAATCGTCAAAATTCATACGGGTTAGAAGTTCAAAACTTTCAGGGTACTTGTCAAATTAATGCGAAATAGGATACTGAAAGTATCATTGCGATCGGTTGATATTTACGTGAGTTATTCTGGAAAAAACGAAAGGGTGGCATCCACACCCCCTCCCTACACTGGCGAGGGTTAAACCCGGATCTGGACGTTTCCCATCAAAATACACTAGTTTGGATTTAGGGTGACAAGAATGTCAAGGTAAATTTAAATGTATTGGAAATCGGGCTTAGGCTGACAAAATGTCAGTCTAAGCCCGAAAAACAATTACAAATATAACGTTCACTTGTGTGTTCCCTTGGTCACTCTTTCCAGTCAAGGAATGAATGAAGTCGATGCAACGCAGGTGTTTGGAGCAAAATTTAATATTTGAATTATATCGAGTAAGCAAAAACACATGTTACGCTACGGGAATATAAAATAAAACACGTTTTTGCAAGACATTTGCAGAATTGTGTTCATTGATTGCAGATGGTATAACGTCGTTACTCCTAGCAGTATAATTGGTGAATTAAATATTGATTTGCCTTTGCATTATGAGTGCGATTATTGTGTACATATGCACGATAATTGACCCTCGCCATGGAAGGGGGTCATTTTACCCCACTACATAAGGATTTTCAAAAATAGCGAAAAAAACAGCGGTGTGCAGCGCCACCAAATTTTGTACTGCTGTTTGAACATCAATTGCCCACACTTTGGACAAAAAATTGATTCCAGGTCATCTCGAGTCAGGTCACCAGGTCACGTCAAGCCTTTCAAAATGTTTGTCATCGTGCCAAAGCCACATTCTTTGTCCGATATATTTTAAACTTGCGGATTTCATAAGATCACAAGTATCTATAATTGGGTATTCTCGGATTTTTTGCATCGGTGACCTTAGGTCAGGTCAATTTCCTGACAGTCTCTCTATTATAAGTGAACGGGAAAACAAACAAATGCTTACTTTTCAGACAATATACATTGGATCAGACTGATTCTTTCAGAATCATGTTATTTTACCTCATTCTTGATGAGCAAGGTGTAATTGCTGCTCAGTGATCTCTGCAAGGTCATCTGAGGTCATCTGAGGTCATCAGCAATGATTTTCTAATAACTTTTGATAGAATAAAGATGAGACGGGCGAATGACACCATTGTGTTTGTCTCGTCTGTCCGCGTCGCCCCATATGCAGCATGACCTACCTGGGTCACAAAAAAACTTGACCTGAGGCCAAATTTCGAAGTTGACCTTACAAGGTCACCATATATAAGTTCCAAAGCGCCTTAACGAGATAAACACGATGCTGTTAAAATAATTAATTTATCGTTTTTAGATAAAAACCACTCAGGAAAATAAGTCTTACCAAAAATTGCATTTTTTACCTCTGATGACCTCTAGAGGCTAAATTATTGATCTGAGCTCAATTTTGAGAACACCTCATTCGATTGAATTTTTCCAGAACTTTCAATTGCCTTTTTATGTTTATTCCTGGCTATCATAGTTCCCGAGATGTTTGGGGGTTGTTCGAAGCAAAGTCTTAAAACTGGAAATTTTGACCTCTTATGACCTCTGGTGACCTCAACATTGATCTGAGCCAAAAATACATTTCTAGCTTCGAATTTCCATGTCGATAGCCTTTTAACGTTTTTTCCGCGTCTTTCTAGCGCTTTTGGTTTTCGAGTTAGATGGGGGTCATTTTGACCCCCTTCACCATGGCAATGCTGTCTCGGAGACCCACCGTGGCGCGGTTGAAAATACTTGATACTTTTTAGTGGTAAAATGGATTACTGTTTATTTTTAACCTGAAAACAGTTTATTAACTTTAAACCAGTGATGACAGCTGACATTTCATAAAAACTGATGTCATACGACAGCGGTGTATTTCTGCTCTACATAAAACCTGAAATAGTTACCAATGAGAAGGACATAGAATCACGAGAGAACGCTAACCTAACCGACAGGCCATCACCTGGTCTGATAAATTACAGCCGCTTGAATCCTGGTGAGCCATCTATGCTGGCTGGTAGACCGCTCTAAGTCGGTTTTTGCTCGTTAATAGAGACACCTGATCGTCTGGCTGTTCATTCATCAGCTTCTTGTGACGCCCTGATGAGGCGACACATCTCTGAGGAGCTTAGCACTCAGCCGACGAGCCGCGCCTGGGGGCGGCTCCTGCGCACAGCTGCACCATCCAATCTCGTCGGACTGGTTATCTGGCCAACATAGACTCAGCTAGCGATCAGCCTCTCCCTGATAAACTCCCCCGGATATATATGCACGTCAAATATCTTCTAAGATGGACGTCCTGTACCGGCGACCGCCGCTGTGCAACGAATCAGCAGCCGGCTGACGAGGCGCACATCGCCAGTCTGTGTTGACGAGCCACTGCACGGCCTGCTGACATCGTTTTTAGTATACTCGGAGATTTTCAGCAGCGGGTGGGAGACAGCCGGCAGCAGCTGCAGGAGGCACGAGGTAACGTCACGTGACAGCCAGCGGCACGCGCTAACGTCACGTGACAGCCAGCGGCTCGCGCTAGCGTCACGTGACAGCGCTAACGTCACGTGACAGACGGCGACGTGCGAGGTGCGTTACCGGCCGGCTGGGCGGCGGCGGCGGCTTTGATCAGCGGCCTGCACCGGATCAGCGCGGTCCGTGAGAGTCGCCTCGACTGGCGTCAGACGGCTGCAGATGAGTTATTCCGGCCGCAGCCGAGCCGGCCGACCGGCATGTCCAGATGCGGCGCCGGAACGCTGAATGGTGGAGCTGTTCAGATCGTAAACACACCGGATGTGACATGTTAACGGTTTCCAGGTTCCTGTCAGTTGGGAAGGTCGGTGTCATTTTTTAGGACATTGTATTTAGTATATTGCTAAGCTAAGGAAATGAATTTATTACTTTTACACATTTATATACAGCCTGCTCATATATTATTAGCACCCTTTCGTTTGCTCTTCGCTGAACTTCATATTTAGCTGCGTGACACAAATATGCACTCTTTGGGTGATCCAAGTCCAGCAAGAATTCCGGTCAGCTTCAAGGAGCCCGGCTGTTAACGTGGCCCTCTGCAGATTGTATAATGCCAAAAGGAGGTAAAATATAATTTTGATGGTTAAATTGTAGGATTTCTTGGCACTGTTGGCCTTGTTTACTTCATTAGTTCTTATACACATTTGACATGCCTGCTTTACCCCTGATAGTAATAAATATTCAATTAAAAAGGTACTTGACTGAAATCAAAGAATTGTAGAGAAGATTGTGAAAGAAGAGTGTTGTAACAAAATGGCGCTCCATCACGTCAAAGGGATTCAGGTATTTACTAAAAGGAGCATAATTGGATTTGAGCTTCATTAAAGAAAGTGGGCCTACTCACATCGGTCATGTGAAGTTGTTGAAACTGGTCTAAAGAACAGATTTGTCTGAACTTAGCCGTAACTATTTTGCATTGTTTGTATGGAGCTTATTGTCTTAGGTGCGCCATTCTAGATAACATCTTCTTTACTTTGTTTATACACCCTTTTCCGCTTAAATTCGGCGCATGTTCGCCAATTTGAGAAATAGTGAATAGTTTGTAGATCTTACGCAAGACAATGTAGCAGAGCAGCATTCAACTTCGGCGGTTCGACAGCGCGGTCGGCATTACCGCAATCAATTTCGGTGTTATAACAGCAGGCACATATTTTTGGCATTACCGCAAGCTATTTCGGCGTTACCGTACGACTTCGGAAATAGCGCACGCTAATTAGAAATAGAAACAACCAACTTCGGCACTATTTAAGCAAATTCGGCGGCTAACCAGAAGCACCCAGAGTTTCCTTGTTTGCAGGACGAACTTGTGGGGATAAGATGTCTTAGTCACTTAACTTCGAGATTGTATAACCATTCATTCTGCCGTCGCTTACATGCATGGACATAATCCCTACTACATACACCTTTTATTAATGCGAATAGGCGTCTGTTCAGCTCAATTCGGCATTTCTCATTCAAAGCGACAGCAGACATACTGTTTGGCATATTTGCATCTCATATCAGCGTAACACACTCCTACGGCAAAGCGCATAAAAAAATCGACAATGCACTGTGCACTATCGATTTGTAATGCCCTTTGCCGCGGAAGTGTGTTACGCCGATGTGAGATGCATACTCGTATATGTAAAAAAATGTCTGCTGTCGGTGTAAATGAGATTTGCTGACTTGAGCTAAACAGACGCCGTTTCGCATTAAGAAAAGGTGTAATCAAACCAATAGCTTCTTACCGTAATACAAATATGTTTGACATTCCAAAAGAAAGACACACTTCCCTTAAAGGGACACTGCCACCCTTAACATTATATTTGAGTTGAGATAGCCATTTTGAGTGCTTGGCATCGAAATCATGTACGGTATAATTTAAAACAAACGCTGAGGTCTAATCACAAATAAATTTGAGTTTGGTCTTGACATCAGGGGCTTTGGTTTTGACATCACGACATTTCGACCAGTCGAAAACACCCTCATCTCTCACTTTTTGTTCAAAATTGGTGTATAGGGTATCTTGGGTCCTGAATTCAGCTTGGAAAATATGTAGCTCGATCTACCTCAGCGTTATCGATTATAGCCTCGGGCATTTGAATGTCACATTGCAGAGGTGTCTTCGGAGCAAAACTGCATTACTTAACCAAAATGTTAAAAAATACTTGTATGCTGATTAACAATGAAAACGAAGTTTTTATTCTGATTTTTTTTTGCGTGACCTTGAATGAACTTGACCATGTGACCTTGTGACCTTTTTTCGATACTCTGTGACCTCGGGTACACCTCTGAATTTAAATTTTCCCCTCTCCAAAGATACTGTCAATGTCTTGTCTAACAATACAATTAAATAAAAAAAGGTTGCGTTTTCCTCAATTTCCATGATTTTCCATATATATAAATATATAGATATACGTGGCGTGTTTGAATTGCCCCAAGGGGAGGCTAGCGGCAAATATCTGCAAGCTATTAGACCGATTTGACGAGGGTCTTCCACCATTTGATCTGGCGTGGTCTAAGACGGTACCGTATAAAAAATTATACACTTTGCGTTTTAATCTGATCCAGCAAATTGGACCAAACACCCAAACCACCAAACACGGCTGCCCAGACGACATTCATGCCCGAACCAATGCACCCGATTTGCGGCGGAATTTTCACCATCGATTTCCGAAAAACCCCGGTGGTTTTCCCAAAAAAAAACGTTGTGCTTACATAGTTGTTCTACTTTGGTTTCATTCTTAGTGGACCAAATTAGACCAAAACGACAACAATCGTTGCAGACGGCGTCATGCTCAGAACCTATGGGACTGACTTGAACGGATCTTCTTCAATCAATCTGGTGTGGTCCAAAACAGCGTCTTCAAGAACTAAGAAGTTCTATCAACTTTGATTGAATCTAATTGGACCAAATCAGACCAAAACCACCAAAAATCATGTAGATGACGTCATGTTCCGAAATAGGGCCAATTTGGACACGATCTTCACCATTTGATCTGGCTTGGTCCAAAAGGGGCCGCTAAGAGTCTACTCGACTTCGGTCTTTATAAGTGGACCAAATTGGACCAAAACCACCCAAACCAACAAAAATCGTTGCAGAGGACATCATCATCCGAACCTAATGTACCGATTTAGGCGTTATCTTCACCATTCAATCCGGCGTGGTTGAAAACGTTGTGGACAGTTTTATCTAATTTGATTCAATCTAAGTGGACCAAATTAGACCCAAAAAGCTAAAAAT
>VOPJ01013035.1:0-17447 GCA_014673585.1 Semibalanus balanoides | reverse complement strand
CTGCCTGCCGATGGAGGTGCCGCGCCGGGGATGAAAAATCGCCGCCGGCACATTGCACGCATTGGCAATGTAGGCGGCGACGACTCTCCATTTCCCGGGCCGGAAATGGAACGGGTTGTGGGTCGGCGGCTGAATGCCAGACCTCATCATACGTCAGCGGCCGGCATAACCCGGCGGCGGGGCTGAGTGACACGGCCCAGCCGAGTTCAGGGGGTAGCTGAGCCGGGGGAGGAGGATTTGAAGGGATCTGGTCGTCTTCGTGCCAGATGATTCAGAGGCGCGTCAAAACTGGAGGAGGGCATGCATAAGCAACGGACAGGAGTAGCGTTAATCTCTTTGTGAAATACTTTATTGAAAAGCTGGCCATAACTTTATGAAAAACATATCTTCCTTAAATGTAAACCATAGCACAGGTTATTGTAAAACCAGTAAGCGACTTTCTATCTTAACATATTTCAGATTTATGCATCCACACTTATGCATGATACGAAACTGAACCTTTCTAAGCATGTTAATCGAGTGAAAGGAAGGCCTTATATTTATCTAATAATTCATGTTTTTAAACTTATTAAACTAAAACAGACGAATAAATTACCCGGGCCGTGTTACCATTATTGCGTTTGGATCCACTACTGGCGGAAATGCAATTACTACACATTTAAGGCGAGACATAGTACACTTCAAAAATATGATAAAATTGTTACCACAGTATTAAACAAAAACAATGCGTTTCATCATGGGAAATAATCTAATAAATACTTTGCATCATCGATAGCGGTTTTACATGATTTCGATCAAAGCGATCGATTCGATTGACCAGTGGGATACGAGTCGATGCATAGTAGCTTCTTAGTATTCAATCTTCGGTTTCTCTGTTCTATTAATTTAATTTTTAACTCTTATTACTTTATTTACTTTATTTAATAATATAAGGCCTTCCTTTAAGCTCGCATTAAATTAGTCACAAAATATTCTTCTCAAGGCATACCATGGTTATGAGGATACTGTACCATATTTCACTTTCATGTTTTCATGTTCCATAAACAACCTAAAGCTATAGACATTAACCGGCTTGAGATGGCATACAGGCGATTGGAGTGCCGCCTGATGACGAGACTTTGAAGCACACAAACTCATTAAAGCGGCAAGTGGCCACTTCGGTACTTCGTTTCACTTGGTATTATGCTAAGACCTCCTTAGTCAAGATTAGGAAGGTTGTCGTGCATTTATGCCTGAAAGAATAAAGTACATTTAGCAAATATCGACAACTTCAACTGAGTGTTGTTTTAAACAACAGACATTTTAGATTATTACAAGTACTTGCAAATTTGAAGAATGTTATTAAAAGTTAATGTTCTTAGTACTTTATTGTTTCGTGGCAAAGCAATACTGTGAGATATCAACCTTTGTACTTGAATATTAACGTTTATCAGTAATTACTTTATATGGAATATCATTCGCGACAAACGTCCGATGAGTGACTGCAAAGTATAGTGCTTTATTTATGCTTGTCATGGAGGAGTGTCTTGAATAGTTTGAGAAGGCCTTTCAAATCGGTTGTATTGGTCGGGAATTTCAGGAGCTGTCGGCGGCCGGATATGAGATATGAAGTATGACTGGTGGGAGCTGATGGCAGCGGTAGCTCGGGTTTCCGGTTCATAGTACTCAGGCCGTCCACGAGATTCTCAGCGATGTGGCTAGTAGGTACAGCACAGAGTGGCGGGCGATCTGGCAATGATAGTTTCTACAGCGGCGATTTGGGTGCGGTATGAGCGCTTTATCGGGCAATGTTTTAACTAATTCGCAAGTACTTTGTCATGAATACCGTTCACATGATTCGGAGGTCACATTTACGCCTAATAATCTTATAACACTTGGATTTTTTTCGAAGTTTGAAGAATATATTAAGATGTTGAAACTTCGATAAATATACAACTAACTTTTAAACCCGAGTAAAAGTAACGAGAAGTATGACCCATAAGTATTCATTTTATAATATCTAATAGTCGCACATCAATTTTCCGTAATATATTTTCGCAGACTTCCATTGCATACATGTGCTTTGAACGAGATTGCTAGAAGTCACCATTGACTGAAAATGTAAGGAATTGCTAAAAGAAATTCCTATTCTGCCGACCAATCGAACAATGCCCTCCAACATTACTGATGGCATTGTGTAATATATAGCTAGACATAAAATGAAAGCAGGGCTATAGACCAATTTCCTGCGGGGCTTTTCCGCAGACCAATTTGCCGTGCTATCAACGTCACATTTGCCGCAATGTTCCGCGACCATCAGCGACCGCCGCAGCTGAGAGATTGCCGGATAAAGTGAGCGACGATGACTGGCTGAATGCATGTGTGACCTCACCCAAACGACGACGTCCAATCGCCAGCTGGGGAAATAGAGTCGCCACCAAGATTTACGCGGACGGCACCAATGCCAGCGATAAATGGGGTGATAGCTCACGATAGGTTAAGACATGTTCTGCAATCGTTTCGGCCAAGTTGAGTCGCACTGGATTGCTTCGACTGAAAGGCAGATGTTAATGCTTGTACATATTTGATGTTTGGAAATTGTGTATTTGACTGCCATTTTATTGAAAACTTTAAGCTGGTTTTCGTTGAGTTAAAAAATATGTTCCGAATCTATTAAAAATGGTCTAATTTTGTAATTTATTGGTTTAAAGGAATATCCAGATATTTGATGATATTATTTATTCCGTATTTTGTGTTTGAAAAGTGACTATTTCACCCGTACTTCAAAGTTCAACTATGATAGTATTTATTCGTACCACATCCTGTGTTTAATGCTCCGGTTACATCCTCCGTTCTATCCTGCGTTATATGCTCCGGAACAACGCTCATCACGTAATACGCCACGTTGATGCTCGCCATAATCCAGGGACTTGTGATCTCTATCATATGGTGCTGTATTTGTATATATGACTCGTGCAGTACCACTCAAACACACCAGATTAAACAAAATATAAGTTATTTGCGACAAGAGTTGTAAAGTGAAAGAAGGAAGCACGACCCATAATTATGACGTCCATTCGGAGTCTGGGTGGCTCACTGCTGAACCAGCTGGCTAACTAATCACCACGCCATCATCAGTAACCTACTGGGCAGGGATCAATTCATCACAGGCACAACCCAACCTACGACAGTGTAGACCAATATCTACAATCACCTCTGCCTCTGTCTCTGTCTCTGTCTGTCGGTGCTGCACGCAGTGGAATCCAATGCAATTACTATAGCCCTCGCCCTCGATATCAGGGGCGAGGGCATAAATAGTTTCATTATATGTCACTGCATGCAACACCGACAGACAGCACCGATGTATGCAATGTTGACATTGAATTAAACGGGTGCGCTTAAGCAAGGCTTTTTATAATACTTTCCAAGCTAGCTTCCGGCAGACAAAACAACCATCGCCCCCAGAGAAATGGGGGGGGGGTATTCGAATAGTGCACTGAAAGGACTGCTACTAGCCGTTATAACGAAGGATTTATTCGCCGGGCGCATCGACATCGGGTAGTGTCGATCAAGTGGACAGAATATATGGTCTATACTGTACAGTGTACATACATAGCGGGCACTATCGGTGCACCAGCTCACCCAGTACACGATCACAACACACGCCGACCGACCCACCGCACTCTACCACGGATACGGGCAGAGACTGACAGGCGCCGATTGTGTAAAACTACTGAATGATTTGCACGTCGAGACAATTGTACATACCGTCTCGAAAGGCACTCATGAACGCTGTGCTATTCGCAATGTGACCTGATTTGGCTATGGCAGCTAATTAAGTTCACGTATACTTTTTAGTCGGTTTTATTTTTATGTTTGTCGCTCTGCACTGCTATATTAGTTGCTTTTTCAGCATTTATATTTTCATCTTTATCGTATTGTTGTATTATTTCATTTAAAGTTATGTTCTCATCTGTGTGCTCATCCCTCAATGAAGTCGTTCCAATTACATCCCTATTGCTGTATCGAACTTACGAGTCATAGTGAAAAACACCTGCGTGGATTGCGTGGATCACTGGCGAAATATATTTATTTCTCAATATCGCCGACGGGATGACCCATTGATGGACGAAGTCCAAGTTTAAAATAAAACACGATAATACACACTGACAATTCCATGTTTAACATACATACCTAAGACAAAATAAAGTGAGTACACGAAAAATATGAAACGCTGCATGAATTATAAATAAATAAAAACGCCTGAAACGAGTGATTGATATAAACGCTGCACTGAATTCCTGAAAAATAAACGCTCAAAAACGAGTGATGTGTACAAATCACGTTAAAAAAATGGATAGCACTGGAGCAAGGGACTAGGGATATCACATACAGTTGATGCATATATATAAATAAAATTATATTGAAAAATTGATGCCTTAATGCTATAAATGCTGCAGCGAACAGTTCACCCTTACTGCGAAATGAGTAAAAACTGTCACTGAACATGTCCGTGAGGAAGCTCACTAAGAAATCTATTTCCAGTTGCCTAGGCACCCTCACGATAGTCCATTCTTAACAGTATTCACCCTGCGCGAATGGCACATTCAACATGCTACTAGTTTGCTGCCTGGTTGCATCGACATGGTACGCTCAATTGAAATGATTGCAATAAAAACTGACGAGATTCTACCCTTAAAAAACGTTACGGATGAACATAACATTCATGCTGCGTCCTCCTCGCGGATACAGAAGTGAGTTTAAAATGACTCAGCAGATCAGCATATGACAGCATGAATGAATGACAGCGACAGTGAGCGTTGAGGCCACATTATAAATTGGTGCTCAATCCGGTTAACTTCGTCAGTGTGCACTGCAAGGCAGCTCCATTCCATATCACACGCAGTACTCCAGGTTTGAACGTACTAGCGTAGTAGGACGCCAAGACAGACGACACATTGAGATTGAGATCGTCCTCCCGGGGTGGCCATTCTGAATATGACCTTATCAGAACAAAACCTAGTGCGCGGTTTGCTTTAGTGACTGGTCTGATCGACGTGAGGCCCCAAATGTCAATTTTGTATCCAAAAACACCTAGATCGGAATTTTTATAAACATGTTCCAGAATCGTGTCTCCGATTGAGTAATTTGTGTACCAGTGGCTTTAGTCTTTAGAGTCATTCGAAATGACTTGCATTTGGATGGGTTTAACTTTAGTTTCCATGGTTTTGACCACTGGTGGAGGACGTCCAGATCTTCTTGCAAGATTTTTGACATCATTTTTGACAAGTTATTTTGCCTGATACATTTTGGCGTCATCTGCCATAAAGGAGCACCCGAGAGGGACATCCCAACTGGACAGGTCGTTCACATACATAGCGAAGCACAAGCAGAGATCACGCCCCCTTCCGGTGTGCCCGACGGAAAACCCGGCACCACTCTCCGAGCACTTGCCGTTACTACAACGCGTTGTTTCCTGCTAGTGAGATATGATGTGAACCAATTTAAAGCCGAACCTGATAATGGCTAATAATTTTTTAGCTTGTGAATTAAAAGAGAATTGATACGCTTTGAAACGCGGCTGAAAAATCTGTATAAATGCAAATTCTGTTTGAAAAAATGCTCTTCGATTGATTCCCATGCAGTGCTCAGCAGTGGACACAGGTCTAGTTGCACACATCTTGCCTGGGATGAATCCATGTTGCTCAGGCCGAAATCGCAGGTGTCACATGGCGCAGTAACTATATACGCAACCTTCTCGGGACCCTGCCGAACAATGGGAATCAGTGACACGGGAACGGAGCTACTTGCGTCTTTAACACTGCCCTTCTTTGAATTAGTAGGCAACAACATTAGCTCTTTTCCAAAGTTCCGGAAATATACCCTTGTCTACTACGGGCTCACCAGATCTTTCGCTAAAAGGCACAGATTAATGTCGTCGCTACACTCACGTATGATTACGGCGCACTGATGCCGTCCGCGACCGCACGCCTTTTGTTTACAGGAATACTTTCCAGAATAGTCTTAACGGATCTGCATTAAACATTCTATGTGGCCAGCGGCGATAAATCATAGACGGACAGTCGGGCAACACAAGTTACAGCTCATCGGTAATTTCGCTGGCAAAGCCCTATTGAGAGCGATATCCTGTCTCTGTCTTCTGTTGGTTTTCTACGCCACTCTACCATCAGTGCTAACAAACCCCGATTTCCACTCTTAGCACTTTTCAAAAAAGACCAAAACCGCTTCGGATTAGTTCACTGGCGAAATATATGTTCTATGTTCTATGTCGAATGTGCTTTTTGTGAGCAGGGATGGAAAAATATACGCATAGGGTTGTGTAAGTGGCTTTTGAGCATTTATCAGAATACAGTCTGTTTTTGTTTTAAACATTGATAAGTATGTCAATGTTATGAATAATAAAATGTGCGACTTCACACGAATAATAATCTAACAATTTTCAAGCTCAGGTTTGCAGGAAACAGCTGCGGAGCGGGATTAGAACTTTGCCATGCTTAGCTCACCTCATGTTGAACTTAGACACAATGGCAATGTATAGCTTACTGCGAGGGAACTATAGCAGATATAGTTCCCGAAACCAACGTCCACCAATGCATTCGAATGTAAGAAAACCCGGCCGCTGACTCACCGACTTTGAAAAACAAATATTTATTTTCCTGTCACATAATGCTGTCAAATGTCAGGTTAACCCACTGGGTCACCACTTTATAAAATGTTGTGCTTTCTTTGAAGTTATACTTTATTGTCTTCCATCACCGATATATTTTAGCAATAAATATAGAAGAAAACAACTCTCGCTAAAGTTTCGTGAGACACTAACAGAATTGGAAAATAATGGACAGTTGCAGGTTGTTTGATGAATATTTGTAAGATCATAGATAACAGAAGACTTATGCATCGTAAAATCACAGTACAAATATGCTGATGAACGTGATACGCACCATTTTGATTACAAACACATATTCAATACATATTTGCATATACAAGTTTATAATTTATACGACACTTGATGTTGTGACGTCAGATGGCAATAGTGAGCCAACGGCCACTGGAAAAGCAAGGTGTTTCACAGTGTTTCCCATCAAAAATAATTAATAATTTTCCTCTGATTTATTGTTCACACCAAACTGCTCAGAACTTTGTCCATATTTATGTTGTGCATATGCAAAACACAAACCGACATCTTTCTATTCTTTACAGCACATGTTTGAAAAAGGCTCCGTTTTGGCTGAGGCTTTGCCCTCTGCCCTCCACCTCATACTTATTACTTCTGACAGGCCCAGATTTGCCCAATCAAATTAATCATATTGAGGCCCAGTCGCGGTCCGGTCCATTCCGATAAAGGATACAAATACTTTCACGAATTTACAACCATTATCCTAACCTATTTACTTGCATGCTATAAATGAGAAATAATGTCACTCATCTTTGTGTTGCTGTGGAAGTTAACTGCTGGTTAACATATTTTTAAGCTCTGACCTGGTTTGCGTGGCGCGCGCATTACTTCAACATTCTCAGCCCAGGCCCGCCCAGAGTCCAGTGATTTCGTTAAATTATAGGCCCAGCCTAGGTCCACCCATGGCCCATGGGCTAACAACATGAGCCCTCCCAGCCCATGACGAACCTTTTCTATTTTAGTGCATGCTGTATCAGTATGAGTTGTCGCATTAAAGTTTTTCTCTTAAAAATACAGCCCTGAGAACCTGGCCGTTGTTGTCTTCACCAAATTGCGCAAAGCGCAATGCCGGCCATTCTGTCTTTTCCTTTTGCAAAAATTGTCTTTCCTCATTTACAGACACACAATTCGTGTATTAATAACAGCTCAGGTGGCCTCGGTCAGACCTGGGGATATTCATCGGTCGGCCTCAGCGCGCAGAGGTCACCGGGTCACGGCCAGCACGACACACATCTGGCATGATGTCATGCACGCGGGTCACGCACGCGGGTCCCGCAGACGGCCGGCGCGGCAGAAGCTCATTGTGTGCCTCTCGGGATTCGGATCCGCACGCACGCTCCGCGCTCCCACCACCACCCCAGCTACCGCCTCGTCATAATGTATCCCTATGCTGTTGCGATGTATTTGTACGAATGTGTCCACAATGCAAACTGGACTGTTAATGTATTGTCCCTCACCAAAACTCTGCTTGAGTGATATTTAATACAGAGTTCCTATACACACAATCAGTCTGCTTTTGCGAGCGCGAGGACGACGGATAAATGCATGTATGTGTATGTATATGCACTATGCATTATGCAAGTAAGGTTTGTATCGCGTATGCATGCTTGTGTAGTCTTGTTTCCGGGCTAGAGTGTCGAACCAGTAAGAGCTGAAGCAATGAAATGCTTGCGAAAGCTCAGATATAAACTTAGCAAAAGGAATCCTGCAAACTTATGACCGGACTGAATTTAGGGCAAGTGGATTGTCTGTCGCGCTAGTTATATTGACTTGTTCCTGCAATGAAAGAGTGCACATACTTTTATCTGAATGATGATCTTATTTAGTTGCACAATGCGCATCCTTTGTCAAGACCGTTCCTCTCGAGTATAAGCATTTGTGACAAAAGTCTCCCTTTCGCATGAACCAATCAAGCTGATCTCGCTCATAAAGAATCGCCATCGCATTCGCAGTCTGTGCTGCCTATGCATTTTGTTTCTCGCTAGGAGTGGATGTGGGCGGATCAGCATTGCTGTATTCGTGAGCCAGCTCGGTCCTTCTAGGCAGAAAGTGACCTGACAGTATGCCTTTTCAGCTGATGACTCTTACCATGGATCCATGCTGTTACCAACGACTGCCTTGCGAAGCGTGGTGTGTATTTAGCCTTTCACCACCTGATATGGTAGCCTACCCTTCCCTCCTCGCCTGACGCCCGCGTCGCGCGTTACCATGGCAACCGGCAAAATACACAGATGCCGCAAACTTGTGCTTCTACAGAGAAAGTATATGGCGGGCAGCCCGAGCAAACACGGTGCTCTGCTAGTCGGCCATTACGGCGAGGAGGCAGCCGTTAGTATTGATCAGGTAATGGGCCACACTGCACGACTCAAGTGGTTACTCTGTGTGTTGGGGCTGGCTGACGGGTCCAGGCTGGCGGCGAGGGGAGCCGAAGGTGATGGGTCCCTTCAGCGACGCTTGTTTGAGCCTAAGCGATACGGTTGGTGAAGGCTCAGTCTCTACGCGTAGCTGAGAAAAGTGGTGCACGAGTGTTGATTGTCAGTGAGAGCCGGGGCCAAGCGGTTGTGCACCATTTGCATTCGGTAAATACCCTGCAAATGTGACTAGCAAATCGATTGGTTTCAATAAATCGCTTGATAAAAGGGGTTCCTCGGGATACAAAGGTATTTGACAGTGGTATTTAGTTCATATGCATTTCTTTTACAGCTGGGTTATTGCATTTAAAAGACGTGGAGCTGCTAGGACCCCTTGACAAAAGGAGCATAACCCCTCGTCATCTTTTACCAAAACATATTTTCGAACTCTTAAAGTAGCGGACTCGATGAAACAGAGTTTCATTGGAATTCTTCAACTTTGGAGTTTGGACAAATCCTTTACTTTCAGTTGGCTATTTCACACTGCACTTATTCGTATATTCACGGTCGTGGGGTTATCCACTAAAGCCAGAGGCACTCTGGGCTTTATAGTGGCTTAACCCCCGAGTCAAAATGGGAAACACAAGGAGAGGGGATAACTGAAACTCACAATCGCTCTCAAACACATCATAGTATCACATAGAACCATACACTCGGTACATTGGCATGCCCAGCGCAGTCACGCGGCTGTCGCTCTCTCAGCCGCAGCGGCTAAAAGTTGGCGTTTCAGTGCTCGGCCGAAGCTCTGCAGTCCCAGCTCCGCGAGTCCAGCTCGGGAATACTAATGAACATGCTGGAAACACGACTGCAAAAAGGTCTTTTCTCGGCCTCCATCCTAGATCAGGGATCGTGAAGCAGACTGTCCTGTCTGGTACTTCGCTGTCCCATGGCACGGGTTAACCGCGCCGCCGGTCGGGGGGGGGGGGTGTTTAGACGCCCTCCTCAGTTCTTTGTTTCCTGAATATCGAAAAACGGCGTCGCGTAGCGCCCCCAAATTTTCAAATATTTTGTACAGCTTTCGTTTTTTACATCAGGTCATGTCAGGTCAGGTCACCAGGCCAGGTCATGTCACCCTGTCTCCAAACAAGTTTTCGGTCCTACCAAAGCCACAGCTTTCGGCCGATCGGTTTCGTACTTCCAGTAATTTATGAGAGCATTACTACCTACAGTTCTTATATCTCGGATTTATTATATCGGGGACCTAAGGTCAGGTCAATTTCTGAAACTCTCCATTATAAGTCAACAGGGGAAATATTCAAATGCTTTCCATTCTGAGGATACGCATGATATCAACCCAATTCCTTATATATCATGTTATCATAGGCCATTCTTGAAGACCAAGTCTTTGTTCTGGTATCCCTGCAGGGTCAGCCGAGGTCATCCAAGGTCACCAACACCTTTGCATTAATAACTCTCGATGAAATCAAGTTAGAGAAGTGGCAACAGCACCAATGTTTTTTTTTTCTTGTTGAGACGCGTCTCCAATGTGCAACATGATACTATCGGGTCACCACTTGACCTTGACCTGAGGTCACATTTCTAGTTTGACCTAACCTGGTAATCATATACATGAGTCAAAGTGCCTAGACGAGACAAACACGATGGTGTCACAATTACTTCCGTATCTCATTTAAGTAAACAGTTATTTGTGAAAGCATTTTTGGCAAAAAGTAGCCTTTTTCCCTAGTAGCACACATTACTTTCACGACGTCGTGACAACGTTTTCACAACGTAATTACGTCGTATGAACGTTGTCATGACGTTGTCAATGTTGCCACGACGTTGTGACAACGTTGTGTGCTACTAGGGCTTACTTTGGTTGACCTATGAAGCCCTAATTATTGACCTGAGTTAAAATGTTAGGACATATCGGCGATTTCAAATTTAAATAGCCTTCGATTGCTTTTTACCATTCGCTCCTAGCTATCATAGTTTCCGAGATAATTTTGGGTATCTGGAGCTTGGTCCTAAATCTGGAAAATCTGGCCTTTGATGACTTCTGGTGACCTTAATATTGACCTTAGAAAATTGGTCACTGAAATAGTTTCTAAAACACTTTTGACGAGCTCTCGAATGTGTTTTTTATCTCTAGGTCTCATAAGAGCCGAGTTAGAAGGGGGCGTCGAAACGCCCCCCCCCCCCGGCCCGAGGAAGGTGGCGCCGAGCATCGGCCCGGCGCGGGTTAACTTGGAGGACAGATGCCAGCGCTTCTGGCTACCCGTACATGTGTACTAGTGGTGCCAATCGGTGCAAACATTTTCGGAAATCCGAATTTGTCCGAAGATCGGTTCGGTTTCGACGGACAAAGGCATATTTATTTGGACATTTTCGGACATCCAATGACCACGGATGGCTTGTCGTCACAATCACCTACCCAGTTACTTTTTACCAATAGGTACATGTTTTCCTGATGTATGGTGATTGTGGCTTTCGGATATCTTAAATGTAGCGATTTTTGACACAAATGCCTATACTTAGGAATATATTGTGAATGATACATTGAATCTTTTATATTCCATATCTTACATTTGTTTCTACTTTCGGACAAATTTCGGACAACAATGATTTTCGGACAGTTTCGGACGGACAGCTGACTATAGTCTTGGACATCGGTCGGACATTGGACAAATATTTTCCGGATACTGGCACCACTTATAAAAGCTAATCTGTACCTTATGCGTTAAACACAGTGTACACAACTTCGCCAGTTGACGCGCCTGGAGCCAGACCAATCCTGGCCGCAGGTCAGAAACGTGGTCAAATTTGTGCCTCCCGAAGATCACACGAACGCCAAAATTGATGATCTGGATTGTATCATTATTTTATGTGAGCCGTTACCGTGCACCAAGAGACAGTAGCGGACCTGCGAGAGAACGAGAGCTGACACCAGTGTCGTGATGACATCATCGGGTAAGTGGTGACGCACGTGCGAGAGACCGGCTAACATTCCGATGCGGCGGCGACTGATAGAGGTCACGTGATTATCCCAAGACAAGGTTCTGTCAAAAAATCCTATATTTTTCACCTTGTTACTAGGTACGAGAGGAGCGTCTCAGAAGGAGTCATTATATTTCTGAAGATTGAGCAAATTTTGACGGCTTCTTCACATAGCTGTCCCGCTGACCGAATCCACTCGTTGTTTGAAGCTGACACTGCCGTACGCTGCAGACCATGGCTCACCCTGGACTGGGAATGAGTGGGTCGCGTCGCGATCCGTTTTCAGGACGCCGCCGTCCGTGAGATCCATCGGTTATATGAGGTCTGAATCAGGGCCAGACGTGACTGCTCCAGCAGGACACGACTTATTTATGGTGACAGAATAATCTGCCCGAATATGTGGCAGCAGTAAATCTTATCAATAAGAAATATGAAAGTCTAGAGAGGCCTGCGGAATATTCTTCTTCATAACTTGGACGTGATGCATTTAATTGCTTTATTTTGTTTCAGCGAATAACTTGTCAACACTTTTGGCAGGTGGTGAAGGGTCACATTTCATCAGAACTAGCAGTATTAATAGTTTTATCTGGTTGCAGTTTCCATCGGCTAACCGTGTTCACTTCCTTCATCACTTCATTTATTTTTTGTTTTTCCTTACACTTGCCAATCTGTGACGTCACTAGTCACGTGACTTTTAGACGGACCAATGAGAGGCGAGGGGCTGCGCGCCGGCCCGCCGATCCGGGGCAGTCAGGCAGTCGCTTTGCCGCAAGGCCGCCCGTGTGCCAGTCGACCTGACACCGCTTGTCCGTTGAGCCGGCCCATGGAAAATTGTGAAAAATATATGAGAAGGAATACAAAAAAAACTTCATAGGAAAGTTCATAGAACCTGCTCAAGTTGCTCTTACTCCAATCCCACGGCATGTGTCAAATAGTTTCCCACCCTTGCGCTTGGCCCCAAATTAGTCAATACTCACTTTTTTTGCTTCGACCTCGGGCCTACCGGCAGGGGAAAAAAAACGCCGTCCCTGCCGATGCGTCGGCGACCAGATATCCAACTTTGCCGACTGGAGAAGCGCCAAAACGGCCTGTAAATATTTAGTTTTCATTCGTTTCATATAGTTTAATTTAGTGTCACGCTCCATATAAAAAATAAACTTTTTACGATCACTTAAATTAGGTGTCTGTGATTGATGTCCCTCTACGCAAAGTCAGAAACCTACCCAACGCATCCACCACCAAGTATCTACCACGTTACTCACAGGCGCTCGTCGGCGATTTTTGTGCGACCACAACGTTAAACCATGGCCCAAAAGTGGTTGTACAAAATCGCCGTACGCGCCGACGAATGTCGCAGGAAATGGTAGGTAATTGGTCTCCCTCTTGGTTAGTAGGAATGCACCTAAATTACAGTGAAAGGCACCTGCGTGCCAGTGTGCACGGGTGCCCTCTCAGGGTATATTTGATAGGGGGTAGGCTCGGAAGTTAGTATATATGATCTGAATAACTATAGCATGTTGGGACGACATTAAAATATTTTGTATATTAATTTTATGTTTAATGCCACATTATACCCAGTCCAGTTTTATCACTTTAAATGTTTATTTTCCAAATTATCTTTTCGGAAAATATAAGTCATTCCTAGTTTCTAAACTATGAGTATAGTACAAAAGTGTAGCTGTAAACTAAATATGAGTGACATTTTAGTAGGACCATCATACCTTGCGCATTTGTTTCGATAGTTTCCTGAGTTTTGTTTGGACTTTTGAATATGGTGTTTTTGTTTATGTTTTAGGCAAGGTAATTTCAAATGTGTTTTGTATTTGTTAAGTCCACATCTTTGAACGATTTAAAGCTGTGTTGATAAAATTAATTATGTGTGAAAGTTTGACAAGTTTATTTTATGCTTACATTTGCTATGTCAGTCTGACTTGCTTACAATGTGCACTCAAGCTGCCTTGGAAGTCTTAAACCAGAAGGTGAGTCTGTGTGAGTTATTATTGATTCCCAATCAGTCCATCACTGGCCACTTTGGCCCGAATGTTTGATCTGAGGAGGTCCAAAAGGGGCAAGCTCCTCAGAAAAAAAAAACAAACAAAAATTTAAAAGTGAATTCCTGATAATGAAAATACAAGTAACATGATAATTATTTGACAAAGGTTCCTATGTTGCTGTTAGCATGGTATCAGCGTGCATGTGTCAGGTAGTGTATCAATAAACAATGAGTGGGTGGTATGTCAGCTGGTTTAGATGAAATCATTGGCTGTGCTGGTGAGCTTACTGGGTTGCCCTTTTGACCCAGACCATATTATAGGGTCTGTTCCAGGTCGCACTTCTAACCTCCTCAAGCTGCTCCCACTTGGTCCAGTTCGTATTTCTTTAACCGCAAGGAGCAACTTAGAGGAGAAAAGAGGAGCGACTGGAACAGGCCCATAGTCAAAACCTAACCCTACAACGTAAATAAGTTATCATATGTGTTTATACTGAAGGGTTAGGTTTTTTCTACAAGATGGTATGGGGTTGTCTGGAGGGCTATCGTCCCCTGTTAGTTTCTGCAGCGCAGCGAGCAAATGCAAGTAGAGCGTTCTAAGCGTGGGTCCCTGTGACCATAATTGCTGTAAGATTTACGTCTGGTGTGATTATGTTATTTAACATATTATGTCCGTCAAAACCAGCTGCACACCACCTGCCCCTTGTTAACTAGGTTACCAAACATGGCGCGTTAACAGGATCTAGTCAAAGATTACTGATTACCAACAAAACTTTTCAGCAAAAGGGGATGGCATTTTAAATAATTTAACTCTTTAGGCTTAAGGTCGCCAATTTGAATCACATCAAAACACAGACTCATGCATGTGCCGTAAGCGCAGCTAGACCTTCAGGAGAGGGGCCGGGGGGCAAGCCAGTCATGGTTTGCTCCCTCAAAAATATACCCTGGCCACTCTACAGATTCTGGCCACTTTATTTTTGCAAGAGCCTCTTTTTTAAACTTCTTGATTACCTGGATTGGACCTAGACCAAGGCTCTTAATGGCCCCTGGAAACAGGTCTCGATAGGCCCCAACAAAACTCAGTTGGGCCTGACATGCTTCAAAGCAGTTACCTAGGATTGCTTTTAAAGCCAGGGGGCATATTGGAAATTCAGAATGAATATGAGAAAAAGAGTGGGCCAATTATACCTAAGAAGAGTCTATTGTTTTAAGAATTATCAATTTTGCTATTAAACAAAAACTTGATCAATTTTCTGTTTTTACATATTAAAATAAATGAGTGAAAAATAATCTAAAAAGTGGAAAAGAGTGAAAAAGCCATTCAAATTGTGAAAAAGGAGTGGAATATTATATCTTGTAGGGTGTCGCTTTACACTCAACATTTCCATTCCTAGGACACTGTCAGCTCAAGAGGCCCCTGGACAGGCTTTTGGACCCCTAAGTGGGCTCAATGCGCCCCTGGACATTGCTCAGAGGTCCATGGGACAGGCTCTGGCCCCTAAGTTGGGCTCAATCAGCTCACTGAACATGCCCGAGAGGCCCCCTGGTCAAATTGAAAACACTTCATTGTCCTTCTGAGGCCCTTGGCATGCACCAGAGTGCCCCTCGCCTGGTTTTGAGGCTCCTGTCTTTTTAAAGCCAGCCTACTTAATGCCAATTTTGGAATTCAAGCTCCAAGTTATCTTTTTGTAAGTTTCAGGCTGGAAGTTGACTAAACACCATTAATTGAAAGGGAAAGCAGGGGCCACTAGCGGAGTCCAGGGGCAGGGGCGTTAGCCCCCATATTGCCTGAAATTGACAAAAATTTACCATATTTTCACTGCAGAGCGGAAATATAATAAACTTACTAAGGCAATATTTGTTTTAAACCTTCAGAACTAAGGATACAAGGGAAGCCAAATCTGATGAGTTTTGCGAATTTGATGAAACTTGCAATAAGACTAAAGCTGCGATAACGAATGTGCGATAAAGCTGTAATTATTTAATTTCTTTAAAGCTATTTGGTACATGTACGGCGACCAATTTTGGGGAAAATATTCCGGTCGGCGACCAGCTTTCAGTTTTTTTTAGCCCTGCCTACCGGCCCTCGGTCCTCCGCATAAAATACTCGGTGAATATTGCATAATTTCCCAGCACCGGGCGGGAATATATTTTCCCACATCTTTGTAATATTTTCAACACTGTTTCATGTATGCCAGCAAAGGTGTGAGTACAATTCACGTGCTATTGTACTGCCTGGGTTTCTCTATTTAGGCGTGCAATTTTACATGTATTGGACAAATATATATAATTATTTACTTTTAATATATAGTTTCCTGGCATATTTGTTTACCAAAGCTTATGCCATTTAGTTGAGACATATACGAAAGAGGTATCCAAAGTGATGTCAAGAGGTTATTTTTATTGGTTTTAATTTCCTAAATGTCCACATTGTTTTGAAACTGCATAACTGTAACCATTTTTCGAAATAACTATAATGTATCCATGATACTGATGGGTCACTGGACACTACAGTGAGCACTCGTTCATGAATGATATAATACAGCTAGACTGTAGAACATCGAATGCTGCTTTTAATACTTTTCAGTAGCCAGCTTCTTTGATAGCAGAGAGCGGCATTATAAGTTGCAAGTTTTAATGGACCAATTTGTCTCCCATTCACTGCGAGGGGCCACAACACTTGAGCCAATCTGAACTTCAATGGCCAACAAAATTGGCCCACACAAGAGTCAAGTTTTTATTCGCTAGAAAATCTTGTGGCCGAAAAGCCATCTACTAATAGTTGGTGTGACTTCGTAAGTTCATCAAACTTTAAATGGACTTCATACCGAGTTAAGGAAATGGTAGGGAATCACTATAATAATGTGTTGCCACTAAAGGTTAAGGAAACACACACACACACACACACACCTACACACACACACACACACACACACACACACACACACACACCCGCACACACACACACACACACACACACCACACACAAACACACACAACACACCACACACACACACACACACCACACACACACACACACACACCACACACACACACAACACACACAACACACCACACACAGCACACACACACACACACACACACACACACACACACACACACACACACACACACACACACACACACATATATATATATATATATATATATACTTCATTAACGTGCCCTGCGAAAACATCCGTCTAATGTATTTGTCAAAGGCTTTCAACAGCATCAAAAGAGAAACAGTTTAAACTCATCTCTCCATCAAAGCATACGCAAATGGGTGTGTTGCAGCACGTTTCCACTTACCCGTACGACACTCTATTTACGACATTATTCCCCGGGGACAGCAGCGGCGCTCTCCACCACGATGCCCACACCACGTCACCACCGCGCCGCATTCACCGTCCCCGCGTCGCGCTTGCCGCGC